>JAOVYW010074357.1:0-18376 GCA_025775045.1 Hiodon tergisus | reverse complement strand
ATCCGGCCCACCTCCACCGGGACATCCGAGGAGACGATCGTGGAGGATGGAGTGGAGTCTCGGGGGGGCGATCCCTCCTTTATGCCCTCCCGGCGCCGTTTCCCGACGGCTTCTCCAGCATTGGGCATTGGCGCCGGGCAGACCTGGGCCACGTGGCCCTTCTTCCCGCACCGCCGGCAGACCAGGTTCTGTGCCCGGTCGGTGGAGCCGGAGGTGAGGGCCACGTCCTCCTCGTCCTCGGTGTCATCAGTCGCCTCCGCCTGACGACACGGGTGGCTGCTTTGGCCAGTGGTGAGTATGTCCTCAGCGTGGGAGGCTATGCTGAGGGCCTGGTTGAGGGTCGAGGGTGATGCTAGCCTCACGTGGCGGCGGAGGTCCTCTGGGTGGAGGGCCCGGAGGAAGGCCTGGAGGGCGAGTATCTCCTGGATCCCTCGTGGGAACTCGGGATGAGCTCACCGAGCCAAGTAGCGAGCGTTGGAGGTTAGCGGGCCCAATTTCGTCCCCGGCCTCCTCCGCAACGTCGACAGCTTCTCCTGCAGGGCCGCGATGAGAGCCTCGGAGTCTAGCCACTGTTCTTCGGGGACGTCTAGGAGGACCTGGCAAGCGTCGCCCTCCAGGGACATCGCTAGTTGACCCGCCCACTCCTCCAAGGTCCACCCCCTGGCCCTCGCCGCCAGGCGGAACTGGGCCAGGTAGGTTTCCCAGCTCCCAGACCCGTCGAAGCGTGGCAGCCGGATCTTCACGCCCCCCAGCGGTCGTGATGCGCCGACGACAGTCGCTGGTGTCGGCTCCGCAGCTCCTCTAGGGTCCCGGGGCCTGGTGCTGCCCCCTGCCGGCGCCGCTGGTCGTCCCCAGGCGCCGTCGCCCGTCCAGCGTGGGTCCTCGCTGGTCCGGGGGTGGCGCTCCTCCTGCAGGCTGAGGGAGGTAGTGCGCTTCTTGAGCTCCTCCAGCTTTACCTGCAGCTCCCTCTTCTGCCTCGAGGTGGCGTCTTCCTGGTCCATTGTTCGGTCCATGCATCCCACTTCTAACACCAATGTAGCGTTTTACGGGAGAGCTACTTCTCTGCGTGGTTTCAAGCACGAGACCGACACTGTTTAACAGGAATCAATGCTCTTTATTTCGCACATGCGCTTACGACCGCCTTGAGAAACGCTGAACTGGCAGTGTAAAGAACTAGCAGGCTCTTAGAAACACACAGTAAGCCCTCACTCGCCATAGCAATCACAACCGCGGTGAGGGAACAGAACTTTAACAGACCAAACTTATTTTTACAGAGACAAACTGTACAACACATTTGCCATCAACAACAACCGCAACCGGCACATAAAACACACTATTTACACAATTAAAGTCCCAGGAGCCAGGCTTCTCAGCTGCCCCCGTGGGGTTGGCTTTAGCCCATTGGTGGGGGAAGCGCTTCTAGCCATCCCTGTTACACTATGAAAGTGGTGTGGCTAGGAGCCAATAGCTGTATTCGTAGTGGTTGATGGTCAGTTATTTATTTCCATTGAAATTGGGTAATTGCGTTCTGAGTGGCTCAGCATGTAAAGGCGTTCGTCTGACTGCAAACTCGGTGTTATGAGTTGAAATCCAACTGGTGCCGATTGTGAAAGAATAGTCACCCGGTATTGGTATAGTGCTGCCCTCGTTGCAGTGGGATGGATTCTCTCGGCTCGACGAGCGTCTCCTACAGACTCACGGGTGCCTACAGACGTGCCTCTCCTCCAATGGTCGCTGAAACTCACACGCCTGCTGCGTATCCGGCAGTGTCAAAGGGCTTACCTATCCTAACTAGACAAATATATATATTTGTCTAGTATATGTTTTTCCTAGTATTCTCTCTTGTTGGTTACATTTCATGAACTCCTGTGTTCTCTCTATGCTTCACATGACCGCTGGATGTTTACAGAAGCTGGTGGTGAGCAGTGGAGCCTGTGGTAAATGTGGGTGTGCCAGAAGGATGCAGAGAGACAGAGAAAAAGAGAGGGAGAGAGGAATGACCAATGTAGCATCATTGAACTCACATTTGAAATTCTGTAGAACTTCACAACATTGTGCTTTAGCAGATCCAGACCCAATGCATTGAAGTCCAATGTGCAAAGCAGAGGCTGTCATCTGCAGTGCACTCTGGTAAAAAAGAAAGAAGCCTAAATTAAGCACACGAAAATGCGAACTCTGTTAATAATTCATGGGACAAGCACAAGCCAGACGACTAAACCTTTCAGAACATCTTGCATAGCTGGAGCTGGTGGATTTGGGACTAAAAACTCTAATCCAAATAAAAACTACAAAATGTTTAATTTACGGGATCAGCCTTTTTATTGATTTTCATAGTGCACCACTCTTAAAATCATAGTTATATATATATAGTTATATATATTTTTTAATGACATATCAGTGAACATTGTCAAAGCATTTCACTATACTTGATAAAAATATGAGCTTGAATCCAGAATTCTTTCTGACAGTTCTCTCTCATGATTTTATTAAAATTACATTTTTATACTTAATAACTCCTTCAGACCCTGCATCCATTACAATTGACATCACATGGTAGCTTGTTTTTTTTTTTTTTTGCTTTTTAAAACATTTGACACTAGTTGAACCCATAAGTTCATTCAAATGTATGCTTAACTACTAAACTAACGCCAGTATAGCTCTGCTTGATGTCATTTTTTAAAAATCCACCACATTGAAAAGTAGCATGGCTGGACTTCACACTACACTCCGAAGTAAGCCAACATGTTCAACTATTTTATTCACATTTATAGGTGTCTTTGCCAAGATTTCATACATTTGATGTAATACTGAAGGATAGAACTTGTTAATTGAAGTTTAAAATCAAAAGTGTGAAAGCAAGTTTTTTCACAGGATTTTTTTCAAATGTTGCTATCCATTACAATGGACAGTGGGTTGGAAACCAGATAATAGAACTTAATTCTCCAGTACTGATGAATAACCTTACTACTATAAAAACTTATTATGATATTAGAATTATGATAGAGAATGACTTGATAAAAAATTGGAAATATTCCATATGCAGAATATACAGTCCTTGAATTTCTTGAACTAACTGACAATAGAAATATATCTGATGTCGCTGTATTGGGGAGTGTTGAGGAAAATGAAGATTTCCAAGACTTGGTGAGTGTAGAAAGATGGTTTTAGGACATGGAGCAGCAGTGGTTACCCACCTGTGACAGAGAGTGTATTTGATGCTATCAAAGATGTTGGTATTTTATTGGTATTGGTAAAAATACCAACAACTGTTTGGACCCGATGTCCATTAAAATGGACAAAAAATTTAACAATTAAAGATGTTTGATTTTTTTTTAAAAATGACTTACATGAAATAAATAAGAGGCAAACTAGAAAGAGAATTAGCAGACACAGCAGCCTATGAGGACTGAAGTTTAATATTCCAGACTCAAAGCCAAATGGAAAAAACCAACAAGCAACAGTGTTGCAATTTTGTAATAATAACAGCAAAAATTTCTGTTATCTGTTCACATGAAATATCGTGATTAGTTTTGCACTTAGGTCTGCACTTGACACACAAACTCATATTTTATTTCTGGTTAACAACTGAAAGATGAGTGAGGATAGGCTCTCTGGAAGATTATAAAGGGAACGGACTGACAAAAGCAGTTTCTGGCGGCAACGCTTACTGCAATTTACTGGTGGTGAACAGGGTGCAAAAATATTCTGGAATGAGCCTTTGGGGCAAAATAATACAAAAAAAGTGACGCCAGGGGGCACTGCTTTATTTATTTATTTATTTATTTATTTATTTATTTATTTATTTTAGCCTAGTGATAACTGATGGAGAATCCTTTCAGTCATGAAACAATTCACTTAGTAATATTCTTATATTATCTATTCATTTTTATATGCAAGGTACCTCAAAGGAAAAGGAGCTAAACCAGCAGCTTTTACTAGGCAAATGCAAAACATCAAGAGTGACAGGGTATGTCACTTGTCACTTCTCTTCAGCAGCTGAATTTAGCTGACATAGGCGCTTTGTGAGAAGTGACAGGGATCTGTTGCAGGGTTGGGGAAGATTATGAAAGCAACGCTGTTGTGTGTCAGGATATGGCTGTACAAAGTCACAAGCATTCTACAAACGTTTTTTAAACTTAAGGCTGACTAACACTTTTATACAATTAATTAGATCTTTCTAAATTCTTGGAATTTGAACTGAATATTTGAACTTGGTTGGTTATTTGTGTATCACCACAGTGAACTGCAATGATCCTTAAACCAAGAAAGCACGCTTAATCATGTTTTGCCTAGGGTGAAATTTTGCAGCTCTTATTTAAATTGTTCAAAGGGCCGGAAAGACGTTTTGTGACCATTAACCTTGTAACTGTGTTTAGTTTTTATTGTTTCGATTGAACTATTGTTATTGTGTGACTGAGGCATCTGGAAAGGTGCAATGTAAGCCACCTTAGGTAATGGCATCAGTCAAATAAATAAATTAAAATTAAATGATTGACGACTTGCTTGGCTGGTAAATGGCATGCATTTGACCTTCCAAGTGGTTCAGAACATATTCTAAAGGGTAAAGCACACATCGCTGTGGACATTTAGTTGCTGACATTCTGTGTCCAAGTTCCAGTTCAAGCCCCTATCTTCAAGACAATGAACAATTTGAACTGTGTCAATTTTATCATGCTTTTTGAAGGTCTTCATTAGCAGGAAGAGTGTCAAGAATTAAAAGCACATATGCCTTCAACCATATTTTATAGATTTTTAAAATTATTATTATTTATTGATTACTAAATTATTAGTATCAATAGGATATATAAAGTATGACTTGTTAATATATGCCTATAAGGAGGACTCCTTGTGTTTAAATCGGAAAGTTAAATGTCATTTCAATAATACAATTGCATCCATTAGCATTTGGTGCTGTGACTTGGATGCTTAGGGGTAGAACCTTTCTGATGTTAAGAGTAAGAAATGTGGAGTAGAGTTAATTTTACAATGTCGTCAACGTTCTCTTTTGCTTATTCTTCTGCTTGACAATGGTAGAGTTTGCACAGCGTATATCTTGTGTTTTGTCAGGGGTTATATAAGACGTGGCTGAAAATTTGCTGAATCTGTTAACAATGATTACGTTATACCCTCCTAATAAATTATTACTCTTATTTTGTTTCTCAGAAGATACTCCATAGCAAAATAAGTTTTATCTGGTTACACTGTTGGATATTGACAGAGGGTCCCCTTGAGCTTGTGTCAAATTACAGGCAGTGGCAGTTCTTGCTGTCACACCAATCAGTGAGCTCCTACTTGTTTCGCTTCTTTTGTCTAATGCTTATCTACACAGTCAAGGGTGAAATTAGAAAGGGTCTCTCCATAGTTTAAAAATTCTTGGTAGGGTTTATATGTGCAGTAAAGACATGTGGTGACAGGGCATGATTTTTAATTCCTTGCATATTGGCTAAATGAGAATTTCACAGCAAATAAATTCTGGCTGTGCAGTACAAGTTTGCTACAATGATTGAGTAAAACTGTGATCTGAGTGCTTGCACTGAAAAGGAAATGAAAATAAAATGTAACTGCTAGAAATACAAAGAAAAACATAACCTTTTAAAATCTGAGCCTGTTTACTTACTTCTCGCCTGAAAACGTCTTATAATGGCCTCTGTCTCCCTCTGTAGTACATTTTTGTAACTCATTTTAATGGATAGAATGAAAAAGTATACAGGACATTTACTGTAAATGACATATCTATACATGAGTGCATTTCATTTTCTCATGACCCCAGCCTTAATTCGAACAACATCAATACCATGTTATTATAAAAGGCCTAATTCGACAGCACTGCACAGTGTTTTTTTTTGGAGTTTATTTTATTTTAAACACGTCGCGAATTCACCATTACATGTGATTCGACGTCTTTGCTTAACATACTTAACATTGCTATCCACCACCAAAGAAACAGAAGTCCCTGAGAAAAAAGTTAAATGCACAGAATTGTCGATGGAGAGCTGTGGTGCAGCTGTCACACGACGGGGTAGAGCGCGTAGCTGGCAATTCCACAGGCGTTGTTTTTGTTGCGTACGATTCTCATGTAGCCATTCTCTCCCCATCCGCTGCCCCAGCTACGGGTATAAGATAAAGAGGTGATTGAAAAGAGATCTGTCGCTGTCGTCAGCTCGTCAAAATGGTGTTCTAGGATCTTGGATCAGCAAGGTCCACTGTCCCTGTTACCTTTCATTGCAAACAAACGCAAATCCCTTAACTTCCATCCGCTATAGGAATCAAGGCTGATAAAATATTACTTTTTCCTAGTGTCTGATCGTGATTGCTGTGCCCACCTGTTTTTGATGATCCAGTAATCTTTTCCCCCTTCAGAGCCATATCCCACCAATAGCACAGCATGGTTCAGGCTTTCTGGGCTGCAGTTGGGCTCCTCGTATATCCCTGAAAGTCCACATGATTTCATGTTTTGGTGGAACTTGCATTGCATTGTGTCCCAGTGCTGCCCAAATGTGGCCTAAGCAGCTCAGAACAAGTAAACAATATTGTGGTTTCCAGTGCTGGAAATCTTGTTTGGAAGATATGCGTGACACTGTCTACTGCGGCCAATGTGGCCCCTATTTTCTTCCCACTTGTCTAGTGTGAAGGCATACCTGAGCTGTAAAACATGAAGCTGGCATGGTCTGCATCCACTGCAACCGTTATTGGGCCAATAGCTGTCAAAGCATCAGCCAGCGCTTCCTCATCCCCAGCAGGAATGAATCTATAATCCTTGATCTGGGCAACTGACTGCCTGCTGTCATAGGAACATGGCTGGTTATCCTAGCAACAAACAAAACAAAGATGAAAAATGAAATACATTTCGAATGGTCTTCATTTACAATTATGACCGTACTTAAGGATTTATCTTTTGCATTAATGTTTTTTGTCCTTTCCACGCTACAACCCAATTCAACAGGTGGTTCCTTGACATGTAAACCAAATTGGTTGTTCTAGCCTTTAGCACGATACCTAATTGGCTTCAATAAACATCCAATTCAAAAAGGTTTAAATGATTTACAAATGATTCTTTGTACTATCAAATGATGTGAGGAAACATTTGAAGCAACAATCAAGGCTGCACATTAAAGGTGGCTACTTAAGCTTTCTTATGTCTTTGTCCCACTGTTTATATTACTATTTATATACATGGCTCACAAGTATTGTTATAGTCTTGTAGCCTATCTTTACATATATATCTGTTGTTCTTGTAAAGTGTTCCTGAAATGAGTGTGACAATCTCTTTCTAGAGACCATGGCCCTTACTGCCGAGGTGTATGGGTAGGTGGCTTCAGCCTCCAGCCCGTTGTTCACTACATAGTCATAGGCATTAGCCATCCAGGCCCCGCTGCACCCATACGTCCCGTAGGGTCGCGAGCAGTCAACCAGATTTTGCTCGCTTAGCGACACCAGCCGACCAGTCTTCTTGAACATCTGTCCCTCAATGGCTCCCGTAGTGCTGAAGGCCCAGCAGGAACCACAGTAACCCTGTGGAAGAGGTTTGCAAATAGGAATTTGAAATTCATGAAGAAGACTGCAAAAGAACAGTCAAAATCTTCTGAAATCTCTTCTCCAGAACGGTGAAACACAGGTGTGTGGCTATGTCACTATTCATCTGCAGCCAGTGGCCAGCACTTCAGAGTCTTCATATCTCTGTACACAGCTTGGAAAATTTAAATGGAACTTATATATTTAAATAACATTCCTACCACATTACATTCTTCCAAAAGAGTACTTGTTGCTGTCTTTGTTGCATTTCAATCTTATTAGTTAGATCATCTTGGAGTAGGATGTTGGGCTGTCTTCTATCTTGCCATCAATGCTATCTTGCACGCAATAAAAATCGATCCAGAAAGTTGTTTTGAAACATTTTCACTCTTTCAAGGCAGTTACACAAGATCCCTTACCTGATCCTTGATATGGGTGACATAGCCCTTGCTCCTGTAGTCCACTCTGACTGTGTTTTTCTTTTTGGCGGCTGCACGGAGCATCTGACGTGAAGCAGTTTTCCCTCTTTTCATGGTCCTGCTGTTCATCACGGCACCCTGCAACCGCTTGTACTCCTGCAGGGTCTGAAGACAAAACAACGTCGTGGTTTATGTAAACACCCCATGTTAACAGCTGGGAAATAAAATTTTTAAATCACTCACACGGTCCCCATATTTGTTCATGGCCATCATAAACCTGCTGTTGCCGCTGAAGAAGTTTCTATTGTTTTCCTCAATTGTCAACAAGTTTCTTTCCCAAATGTTCTTTCTCTGCCCTTCATCATGCTGAGAATATGAAATAAAAATGTTTTATTTGTTGTAGGGTTCACAGTACATTTGCTGCAAAAATAAAATCATTAACCAGTAGACACACAGGCAGACAAAGAAATATTTTCCAAACTTCCTTCAGTTCATTGTTTGAGTTACATCTAAACGGTGCAAAATGAAGACTATTAGCTTATCTGAACCCATATTCAGAGTTACGTTTTTCTTTTCAGATTTATGCTTTTGTCCAACACATTATTTTTATAAAATATGCATGTGTTAAGTTGCTTTGATTGATTGATTGATTGATAATTTATGTAAAAATTGAGATATCATTAAGAAATGGTACATGTTGCATTATTACAATGTCAAATGTCCAGACACATCAAATACTTTTCCTGTTTATTAAATATTCCTCTGGAACACATATCAAACATGCCTCACCTCATCATAGGACACCCCAAAGCTCATCTTCCAGTTCTTCCATGCGTCTTCCATATCCTCTTCTGAACAGCCCGTGAGCCAGATGTGATGGTACAATAGGATTGAGATCAGTGCGGTCCTCAGGGCAGAACCCATCACGCAGACTGGTGACATGACTGATGAGAATCTGGACAACTTTGGCTGCTTCCTCTGTAAACAGGAAATTTCATTTTATGGGGAAATCGGTTCAGTTCTATTTGTTTTTGGATGTTGTGCCTATGGCAATTTTTCCCCCTGTGAGTTATTAACTTAGATGTCAAGGTGTACTACATATGATTAAATGAGAATAGCAACTGTGAGAACATTCTGAGCTATGCATCAAAGTCTTGTATTTATTCACTCCTCTTCATTTAGTGCTATTGTTTCCCATGAATACGCTTCAAAGTAAATATTTCTAAATGTTACCACTAGAACAGAAATGCAGAAAAAATGTATAAGCCCTGTACCTTATTAGTCTAGCAGTCAACTCACCTGCTAATACGTTCGCTGTCCTGTCCGAGTGATCTCAGATCCCAGAAGTTCAGGAGACTGTGATGGCCTGTCGATGTCGCTGAGTCCTCAGACTGATAATAATGTGTTATCAACCCATCTTTTATTCTTCCAGTCAGTGGGTGTGCTTTACCTAAACCTGTAAAAATCTTCCAATGCCCGTTGTCATCCCAATTTTCAACAGTAAAAAAGAGGAAAAAATAATTATATGAGACGAGAACCCCTTCAGGCCACAATCGTTTTTAGTGTAGAAAAAAGAAAAGCAGTTGTGAGAACTAAAACATTACTGACCAGCTTGGTAGGTTTACGTCTTGGGAGTGGCTGACACTACTCACACATTCTGTAAACTGTTTTTACTGTTGGATTATTATAATTCTATATCTTTTAAAGCAATGGATCTTGCTCACAGGATAAAGCAGAACCCCCCCCCCCCCATGATTTAGACCACTAGTCCTTGAGTATACAGTGACCTGGCTTATTCAGGGCCAGCTACAATTCTTTGGTGGCAGGGGCACTACACAAGAACCAACTTACCACCCGGACCACCTGAACTCGCTACACAAATACATTGTGTGCGTCAAAAATACAGTTTTTATAAGTTCTTATTCAGAAAGCTGTTAAAATAAAATTAAAATAAAACAGCCAGGGACTCTAAGCTGTCATATACATTGTTTTTACCTGAGGGTATAATGGGGGCTGCCTTTTCACACAGAGGATGTGGTGTAAATCCAAAACACACCAGATACTACACTTCATGGAGTCCTGGCTATGACTTTATGACCCAGGCCCTTTCACTCTGTAAAACTTGCAAAAGCTTTACTTTCCATAAAGCATTCGTCTTTTGAAGTAAAGTCCATCTGGTTTGGTTTCAATTGGCCCACATGTCAATTCCTGACTTAATTTCATTTGCGTATTTATCATTTTTTTATGTGAGCTCTTTAAGCTTGGTGGATCTGCTTAGCTGTTTCCATCAAAGGTCGTGTGAGGCCTCAGTCCAAATTTTGTTCAACAGCAGTCCGCCCTAAGAAGAAACTGTAATCAGAATGCATGAACCTGCCACTTTACTGTCAAAACATGTTTGTGTCGCAGTGAGTTCTATGGATATCTCAAACTGCATTATAGGAAACCTATAAGCTCTATGGTGTGACTGGACTTCAGTATGTTCAATATGATTAAATTGAAACTTTTATTATAATAATAATAAATATTATCATTATTTATGGTTATTGAATTAATGCAAATCTGGTTTTACTATGTGCTATTTAGCCTGACAATCCCATAACCAAATATTTGTTTGTTAACCCTCACATGAATAATGAAGGGCAGTAATGAAAAGTTGTTCAGCAACTACTAATGTGTTATATATACTGTTACAAACTTTTTGTGAAATGAGAATGGTTGTTTTATTTTATATACTTAAAATTTATTTTTATGTACTATTTGGCTATTATTTCAATTATTATTATTTTCTATTATTATTAAAGTTCCAGACCAATTTTCGGTAGTTTTTTCTTTTGGAGATCCTTTACAGTTTCTATTTTAGTTAACAACGTAATTTTCTTTTCATTTCAATTTTAGTAGTTGTTTTGGTTTTAAGAACATGTAGTCATAACTTAATATAGAATATCCTCATCTTTTCTCAAGTTAATTATAATATGGAAATGAAATGCCTTCAGTGACACAAAGTATAATTTCAACAATTCAATTCATCCTCATTAATAGGTATTACACTTTCTGGAGCCATCATTCCTTGTAAAAGTAAAGATTTCGTGGCTTTTGAAAACTTGTTCACTATACAGCACTATGCAATATTTTGTATGGCCTTCAGTACTGCGTTATATTTACCTTTCAATCAATCAATCAATCAATCAGTTTATTTTTATAAAGCGCTTATCACATGTTTCCATGTCACAAAGACGCTTTACATACAGAGCGTCATGCCAGTGGCAACAGTGGCAGGGAAAAACTCCCTAGGCTGTCAGGAAGAAACCTTGAGAGGAACCTGGCTTAATGGGGGAGACCATCCTCTGCTGGCCGGCACTAGGAGCTGAATTAAAGAATCTAATGTCTATAGTGTGTGATGCCCTCCTGTCGAGGAGTTCCAAACAGTGTAATGTCCGGAGGAGAGCAGTGGGGGCCCAGATAGCCGTTCTAGTTCATCCCAAAGGTGTTCGATATGGCAGAGCCCTGACCTCAACCCTATTGAACACCTTTGGGATACAATCTATGGTCACTTTGAAAACATTTGGGGAGATAGGAATGGATATAACTGAATGAGCATAGATGGAATTAATTTACAAAGAAAGTTGGTGAGAGCTGCTGCTTTATTATTAACTCAATATTGTGGAATTGGATGTCAATGTTGTGTGTTTTGGAGTTTGGATGCTGAAAGCCTGGTATGCTGCTGCTCCCTATTTGCAATTCCCTATATGAAAATAACATATAGAATGTTATATAAGGAGTAAGAAAGTGAATTAAAAAATGAGGTTTGGACACTAGAGTGTCATATTCTTGCTTCTGTTCTCCAGAAAGTGTGTTGCATGATTTCACTGTAAACTGTGCGTATAACTGTGCATATATTCAACATACCTAAATCTCCTCATACGTCAATGTTTTGATTCACATTCTCTGCAAAGCAAGACTGGACACAGAGGCCTATTAAATTATATATTTTATGCATCCCTTGCACTCTCACATTTGTTTGAAAATAGGAATTAAACATAAGTGCAGCCCATGTGCAGACACTCTGCTTGTCTGGCATGCTTGGTTAGGGTTTAGGTATAAAGTGTTCATTAGACCCAACAGTGTGTTTACTCTAACACAGGGTGACATAGCCTGTGTGATAGGGGGCAATTCAGTCAAAGATGAAAGGTTTGGCATTAGCCTTCGATATCAATTGAAAGCAGCGTTCATTTTGGTCATGGATATATTTATATATGTAATCCATTCGGATCTTTGAGAGATCATTGTCATTAACCAGATCTAAGCTAGACCGTTTTTATAACCAGCACTGGACTCTATATACTTTGTGGTCTACATCTGAAAATGGTGGTTTTAACAGATTATCTGAAGTTGTATAGTAGATAAATACATATAGCTTGTTTGAAATACATTATCCTCCCGTATATGGCAATATTTAATAATGCATTAACATGTTCAATGTACTTTCATTAAAATGGTTCAGGCACTCGTGATTTTTTTAGTTAAACCTGATGTGCAAATAGACGAAATAAAAATAGCCACGTCACGCGTATGTATCTCCCGTCAACTATTGCCAGAAGAGGGTCCCCGTGCATGCCGAGCACTCACAGGCGGTTGACGCGCTGGCTTGTGGATGACAGCTAAAGTTGCCTGTGTGGATGAGAGTGTTCTGCCGCGTTACTGCGGCGGATCAGGCTGCATGGCTCCAGGTCGCCACCATAGCATCTACAACTCCAAAGCGAAAACGCCCGCGTGTGCCCTTATACCATTTGCAGACGAAAGTGATGTGAGTCACGAATGAGATCTTCAGCATGTCTTTCAAGGTAAACGCGGTGTTCTCTATTGCTATGGCGTCTTAGACACCAATGCGCAATTAGTGGTATTGGAACACGTATTATGTATGCGTTTGTAGGTGACGACTGCGAGCCTCATTTCTGTATTATGCAATTATGCGTATTTTTAACTGCTGGCGTGGGGTGGAGAATTTACTGCGCAATAAATACCACCGCTTGACCATCAGTGGGTGCGTTGAGCAATTCAAGAGTCGCACCTCGATGTCCGAACAGTCAGATTTAAGCTCTTTGGAAAACGCTGATACTAACGTTTGGGGTGGAACGGAGCATTGCGCTTTTATTCCTATGACCTGCTGGGATTTGAAGCGCTACACCGACTCTAGCCACTAGCACTGTAGCACATAGCAGTGAAACAAAGAATATCAAACTTACGCTTTATTGTAGTAATAAAAAACCGAATCATAATAATTATAACGAATACTTTCCTTGTGATAGTACGACAATTTACCGCAGTGTATTTAATCTCAATATACATAAAGTAGTAGTCATTAGCCTATTAATTTTATTTTATAAAAAACATTCAATGCACAGAAATAAAGTATTAGGTTGCACTGTAGTGCTGAACCAAAGTTAAAGTATTTTATTTGTCAAGTGAACCGAATAACTTGCGTCATTATGAACAATTACATTCTTGTGACATGGCACGCGACATCTACGTAGTAATTGGAAAAAATATAGACTAGAAGATGGGAATGTGGACATTATAAATAGAAATAATAAATATAATAAATATAAATATAAGGAAATATAAATCCTTGCATTTTATGTGTATCGGTTTGTCCTTGTGTTTATCATAACTCAGCCTCTAAGAAGTTAACTTATGGTTCTGATTATTGTTATTGGGATAATTATAAGCATTTGTTTTGCAAATAGTTCAGTGTTCAGGCTCTTTTTCAAAAACCGGATTCAACACAGCATCCATATAAATAGTTAAGACATCAGATGTTTGATTGGGTGGCCTTTGGCAGTTGACAAGTATAACAGGAAAAATAGCAATCATCAGTTATTATGAACAAATCCATAATTATGTCCTGCAGTGTTTATAACTATTATATTTGAACTATTTAAACTATTCATAAGAATGACACATGGTCACTAGCCCATGTTTGCTAGAGTGGATCATATTTCCTCCATGTTTGTGTATATACAGCAGTAGGGTGGGGAGCTGCGTCAGTGTGCTTAGCTGTAAAAGAAGAGGTGAATGTTAGTTTCATGGTGAATAACGAAAGAAATGGAAAGCACTATGATTTAGCTGGGGAGCCTGCCAAAGAAAATGTCACTTCTTCCTATTTACAGTATATGAATAATATCTGCAAAATACCAGCGTTATCAGTGCATTGTGTGTCTTGCAGAAGGAAACCCCGCTAGCCAACGCAGTGTTTTGGGCGGCGAAGAAGGGGAACTTGGCCCTCCTTCAACTGCTGCTGAACAGCGGCCGGGTGGATGTGGACTGCAAAGACAGTGTAGGGATGCTGCCCAGCTCCTGCAGCTTCTTCCATAAGTCTCTCTGCATCTGTCTGTTTGTGCTCATGGAAGGGAATCGTTGTTTGCAGGAAGAGGCATGGATGTTTTTGACCTCTGTCACAGACCCCTACTGAATTGCTTCAGTAAATACTGAGTAGAATAATTGGCTACCATGTAAACTTGTCAGCTGTGTAGGTTGCTGTCGAAACCTTGAGCGGGGTAATGATCTTTTAAACAATTTTTTGTTGTTTAGAAGGCAACCATGATAGAATAAGTGTAAGCGTTCCATGGATGGGGGAGGAAAGGGCAACTAAATTGCAAAATTAGTTGTCTGAACTTCTCTTTTCAGTATGGCACCACGGCCCTGATGGTGGCATCCTACAACGGCTATTACGAGTGTACCCGGGAGCTCATCATGCAGGGAGCCGACATCAATCTGCAGAGAGAGGTATAGTATAAGGGGCTCCTGATGATCATTAACCTCCCAGCCATGCCATGCGTATCAGCTTTAGATGACCCGTCCCGAGGGTAATAATTAAACATCTTCCCACACTTCACAAAGCTAAAATTAATTTGCCCAATTTTGATGCACACTGCAGCGATTGTGATGGACTCGCAGAGTTTGTGGGTGTTGCGGTCATGGAACATGTTTGTGGCAACTATTTTGACACATTGGATGAATATTTATGCAAAAAGTATAGTCTCTGAGGTTCTAGACCATTCCTTGGACCCTTCAATTTCCGATAAGGTATTAAGAGCTTTTGAATGTTTATTTAACACAGCTTTAAGAAAAGGATTCTGATGTCTCGTCCTGCTATGTTTTTCAGTTCCCATTGTTAATTGAGGTTTTTTCCCAAGAAGTGTGTACTAACTTGTCCTCTATGCTATTCAGTTTTAGTACAGTACAGTGAGACATAAATAAAATTTGTCAACCTAAAATCACAGTAGTCCAGTACATAATTAATGTGACGTAATATACTGTTATTCAAGCTGGTTCATTAAATCTGCCACATTGAAACTGTCATGACAAGAATATAATATTAAGCAGGAGAGGGTTCTTTTTTCAAGCAACGGTATACTTCCCATATTTACTAGATGAAGTGAGTTGCACCTTTCATTGAAGGTCTGCTTTCTGCTTTCCAGACAGGCTCCACGGCTCTTTTCTTTGCTTCCCAGCAGGGACACAATGAAATTGTGAAGCTCCTCTTCGAGTTTGGGGCCTCCACTGAATTCCAAAACAAGGTATTTCAGCTGCTGAGGGACAGGGTTCATGAGGACAATGATCACGTTGGATCAAAACCCTAGAGGTTTTAGATGGTGGGGATATAGTCTTTGTTCCCGACGAGTCAAAGGGCAATAACAGGAGCAAAATTGGTGTCCACTGCATCAGATCTCCCTGATGGGTGTTTAAAAAGCAGCAGCAGATTTTTTCATCTCTCTTTTCCTAAGATAAGCTGGTTATGTCCTGTATGCTCTGTGTGTCAGCTCTGACACTGATGTTGCTGTGTTCTGCAGGATGGCGGCACTGCCCTCTCAGCTGCATGTCAACAAGGTCACACCAAGGTGGTGGAGACCTTGTTGAAGAACGGCGCCAGTGTTGACGACCAGCTTCACGTGAGCATCCGTTCATTTCCACCCTTATTTGTGCTGATAGTAATTAGAATAGTTTGAATAGCTTTTTAGCAGTTCTTTCAATGGCATATTTAAGTAGATTCCATGTGAATCATTCAGTTATACTGCCAATGACTCAACATTCATTAAACATCATGTTACTCTCTCCATGTATTGTATGTTACTCATCCTGTGGTTATTTTGCCCACATGCAATTTTATCGGCCCTGTATCACTATAAAGGACGGTGCAACGCCCCTATTCCTTGCCGCCCAGGGAGGCCATGTGACTGTAATACGTCAGCTCCTGTCATCTGGGGCTAAAGTAAACCACCCTCGGGAGGTAAGGCCTCTCACCTGCTCAGTGGCATAGGACACCTACAAAAATTGCTATTAATGCTCTGCTCCTCTACTTACCTCCTGTCCTCCTAACTTTCACTCCCCTATTAATCTTTTTCGCTCCCCAAGGATGGGACGGTCCCGCTGTGGATGGCTGCTCAGATGGGACATAGTGAAGTGGTGAAGGTCCTGCTACTGCGGGGCGCTGATCGTGATGCAGTACGAAAAGTATGGCCCACTTGGTATATTTTAGTCCCTTTACATTATGGACTGGCTCAGATAGGTTTGTTAGTCCCTTGCTAGACTTGGGCAGCAAAATTTTTTTGCCTTTGTTGTTTACAACTAGTTTCTCTCCATTGCTTGAAGGATGGGTCCACACCATTATTCAAGGCTGCGTACAAGGGACACCATAGTGTTCTTGAGGAGCTCCTGAAATTTTCTCCTTCTCTTGGCATTCTAAAGGTAAAACAGAAAACGGTATGCTACATGGCTAATTAATGACTTAACTGAATTATTGAATGTAGGGAATTACTTTAAAACAGCTTAATTTTTTTGATGTTGTAATGTCCAGAATGGGTCTACGGCCCTCCATGCTGCGGTTATAGGTGGTAACATCCAATCGGTGGTGCTCCTGCTCAGAGCCAATGCTGATCCTACATTACCAAACAAGGTGGGTCCCATGATGTCTGTATAGCTGATGTTCTGACCAACTCCCACTCTTGAGTCAAGTTTACCGTAAACCTTGGCATAAAACTGTTATCCATCTTTCCTTCTAGAACAACCAACTCCCAGCAGACCTTACGAAAAATGACCGCATTCTCAGAGTCTTGCGGACACAGCTGTCAGACGGAAGAAGTTGATTACCACCTGTGGTCTTCACTTTCAACTATTGGCTCTTGAATCAAATGAAGGCACTTTTGAGCCCCATTCCGAGAGAACCAGACACAAAAATAGGTTAAAAATCTGGGCATATAAGCCACTTGATTTTGGTGCTTGCTTTGAATCGCGGCTTCTGAAAACACGCATTAACAAATAGCCTTAACAGGAATGAATCAGGAGGGCTAAAAATATGTGCCACAAAAGACATCTGTTTGCAGCTAAGATATTGTCATTGTTTTCTTGAAGTGGTTTCCCTTGGTGCTTTATATTTATACATATTTTGCAAATTCTTATTTCTGCATTTCTAATAAATGTGATAAACTACATTTGTGAAATAAAATATCTATTGTAAATGATGTGAGATATTTCTGCCTGTGATCTTTTGGTTTATTGAGTTTGAACAGACATGAAATTGACAAAAATAAAAATAAATACTCCAAATACCCTCTAGAAGGCAATAGAGGTACTTTTGATTGAAATCACACAGGAAATTAAAATGTTTACCACATGCAGGGCATCATTTTATTATTATTTTTTGTTTTTATTTCAGTCTAGACAATATTTAGTCTTTATTTTGGAGATAAATTCCAGTTTCTGCTTCGTTTCTAAATATGTTCTCAGATATTGTATTATTTTAAATTTAAAAG
Source organism: Hiodon tergisus (assembly GCA_025775045.1). Taxonomy (NCBI): domain Eukaryota; kingdom Metazoa; phylum Chordata; class Actinopteri; order Hiodontiformes; family Hiodontidae; genus Hiodon; species Hiodon tergisus. The sequence goes on along the minus strand of JAOVYW010074357.1, from coordinate 636 downwards.
ACATAGTCATTGGTATTTTCTATCTTAGTTAACTATAATATAAAAATGAAATACCGTCAGAGGATTATATTTAACTAAATAATGAAGTCTGATAAACATTTATCAGAAACATAACAATAGCATAAGTATAATGATAGCATCCAGTAACTGCTTCACGTTAATGATTCTGTAAACATACTTTTAAAACTTTTTTCTTCTTTTTTCAACCTCATACATTATTTTATATTGCTCTATATTCACAAAAAGCAGCCAATTTAATTTGGTACATTCTTGAGCTGACTGTTCTATGTATTATTTTTAATAAGGGGTCAGCACGATGTGCATGTCAAATATAAGAACAGCGTAACAATTTAGACAATTTTGATCTTCTTTTGCTCATCAGCTGTCACTTACAGGTTTATCATATGGAATTATTTTGCCCTTATTAAAGTAGGACCAAATACTAATTATTATAAATGTTAATAATTACATTTTAAATGAGCATATGTTCTTTATATCATACAGTTAATTGAAATTTAAAAAAAATAAAAAAATAATAGTCTAGCTGCTGATGCTGAAATTATCTTCTTTGTCCAAACAATATGAACCAAACAATAAGTGTCTGTAATACTTTTTTGGGAGTAAAATATTATATAT
>JAOVYW010074356.1:0-18379 GCA_025775045.1 Hiodon tergisus | reverse complement strand
TAATCATTGAATTCAGGTGTTTCATTCAGTCCCATTGCCACAGGTGTATAAAATCAAGCACCTAGCCATGCAGTCTGGCATTAAAAACATTTGTGAAAGAATGGGTCGTCCTAAAGAGCTCACTGAATTCGAGCATGGTACTGTAATAGGATCCCACCTCTGCAACAAGTCAGCTCGTGAAATTTTTTCCCTCGTAGATATTCCACAATCAACTTTTAGTGGTATTATTGCAAAGTGGAAGCGTTTAGGAACCAGAGCAACTCAGCCACGAAGTGGCAGACCACGTAAAGTTACAGAGCATGGTCGCCGAGTGCTGAGGTGCATAGCTGCAGAGTTCCGAACCTCCTCTGGCATTAACCTCAGCACAAAAACTGTGCGCCGGGAGCTTCATGGCATGGGTTTTCATGGTCGAGCAGCTGTATGTAAGCCTTACATCACCAAGCACCATACCAAGCGTTGGATGGAGTGGTGTAAAGCATGCCGCCACTGGACTCTGGAGCAGTGGAATCGTGTTCTGTGGAGTGACAAATCACGCTTCTCTATCTGGCAGTCTGATGGATGAGTCTGGGTTTGGGAATACCAGGAGAACGTTTCCTGCCTGACTGCACTGTGCCAACTGTAAAGTTTGGTGGAGGAGGGTTAATGCTATGGGGTTGTTTTTCTGGGGTTGGCCTAGGCCCCTTTGTTCCACTGAAGGGAAATGTTAATGCCTCAGCTTACCAAGACATTTTGGAAAATTCTATGTTTCCAACTTTGTGGAAACAGTTTGGGGAAGGAAGTGCCCCAGTGCACAAAGTAAGGTCCATAAAGGCATGGTTGAATGAGTTTGGTGAGGAAGAACTTGACTGGGCCGCACAGAGCCCTGACCTCAACCCTGTCGAACACCTTTGGGATGAACTAGAACGGAGATTGCGAGCCAGGCCCTCTTGTCCAACATCACAAATGCTCTTCTGGAAGAATGGGCAAAAATTCCAAAAGACACTCTCCAAAATCTTGTAGAAAGCCTTCCCAGAAGAAGCTGTTATAGCTGCAAAGGGGGGACCAACTCGATATTAATGCCTATGGATTTAGAATGGGGTGTCATAAAAGCTCCTGTAGGTTTATTGTGTTGGTGTCCCAATACTTTTGTCCATATAGCGTATGTATGTATATGTGTATATATATATATATATGTGTATATATATATATATATATATATACATGTATATGTGTGTGTGTATAATACACATTTCATGCAAAATATTTCAGTTTTAATAAAATGTCCTCGCACTAATGTTATCCTAACGTTGACCTTGCTTTGCGAGTAGAGTGGCCGTTTTTTCTGTGTTTAAAATTTTTTAAATTAAATATTGTTCTTGAGCAGAATTAACAGCATGACTGGTTTGCAACTGAACGGCCACATTTTCTTTAAAATAATTAAAATTTTAATAAATGGTTTACACAGAAAGCAAAATGGCCAAGCCACCTAAATTGTTCTTTTTTTCTTCAATTTTTGAAGTTTTCCCTCAGAATCCTAGTCTTGGTACTTCTTTGGTATCGCCATTACCATCTGCCTTTCCAGGTGATCTATGCAAGGACTGTAGTGCTGCTGCTTTGTGAGAACACGGTTTGACTGCTCAATCCTGTTTCAGCTGGAACACTCAACATTAACCAAATTGAAGGTCACAGTATCAGTATATTTGCAGGGTTTCCCCCTGCGTTTTCCCTGTTTCACCTGTGTGTAAAACACAGAATTCTGCGTTAATGCGACCTCTGCAAAACTCTCCCCTCTAATGGATGCCCTTCATTTACTAATTAGGGGAGTCCCTCCATGATCCCTCTCAGGCAGGCGAAAGTGGCCCCACCTGTTTAGGCTTAAAAATGGGACACTGCCCCCCTCCATGCGTGCGCGCGTGCGTTTGTGCGTGTGCGTGTGCGTGCGTGTGTGTGTGTGCGCGTGCGTTTGTGTGTGTGTGTGTGTGCGCGTTTGTGCGTGTGCGTTTGTGTGTGCGTGTGCGTTTGTGTGTGCGTTTGTGTGTGTGTGTGTGTGTGTGCGCGTTTGTGTGTGTGTGTGTGCGTGCGCGCGCGCGTACCTGGGCTCTCTCTCCCTCTGTCCCTTTCTCTTCTGTTCCTGCTCACTCTATCTTTCTGCTACCCTCTCTATCTTCTTTCTACCTCCCATCTTTTTCAACGCCTCTGTCTGTCTCTCTAGCGCCTGTCTTTGTTCCTCCTGGTTTAAAGCTCCACAGCCCCAAAACCCCATCAACTGTCACAGGATACTCGAGTAAGTCCCTTCTACCTGTCCCACGCGCAGAGCTCCTACTGCATTGTCACATCTGGTCCACCCCCCTCGCCTGCTGCATTGATTGGCTAACCGCTCTGCATTTTTGTAGAATTAGATGCTGGCCTGGGGTTTTGAGGTTTTGGATGCTTGTCCTGCGTTTTACTAACCTGTCCATTACAGTACTCGTGGTTTTACGCTCTAAGTTCCCACCTGTGCATCACTTGGCCCATAAGACAGCTGACACCCTGTTCGATTTCTTCATTACTGGTGCATGTTATTAGGGAGGGCGCTGGCATCATTGAAATGTTGGCTCAGCTTGATTAACACGACTAGCCATTCACAATATTTCCAAATAAAATTTAAGTATTACTTTTAAGAGAAACTGCTTAGTGGGAGCAGTAGTTATTATTATAGTAGTGCTAAATTGGAGTGCAAATATTGAGGTCCAACAAACAAAAAATCCTTATTACAGCCGGTAAAAACCATGTGTCGTATTTAAAAGTCTTTTACAAAATTTAATATCTTCCCTGCTGTGGTTCCTAAACGCTACCAAGCCCAGGTTTGATTACATAAGCCAGTTCCACACCAATATAGAACATTCTGAAAATATGCTTGTGTCTGTACTATGGGAAAGAAAATAGTACAGGTCTAGCAAAAATATGTAGTTTTATAGTATTAAAAATAAAATAATAATCTGTGGTTATTCTGCTGAATACCATTGCATCCATTTGCATCTTCAAGTAAATTGGAGAAAAAGGAAAAAAAATCTTAATGTCAGTGGCCTGCAATTGTATGCTTTATGGAGTGTACATGCCCAAAATTTTCAGGAAACATTGGAGTATTTGTAATAAATAGCTGCACTCCAGCCATCCATGGTAAGTGGATCTGTGCCCTTTTAAATACAACTAAGAAACTAAAAGGTCATGTCCTTTTAAAGGGTAAATAGGAGTTAGTTCAGGGATTTGTTCCTTTAAAGTTTTAAAAGCGTTTTTCTTTCTTCCCCCTCTTTGTTCAAGCAGGTGACTGCTTGGGCTCTGTGTTTGTGGAAACTCGCATTGAGTTTCAGGCATCAGGCACCATGATAAGATGCCTAGAGTGGTGGTCTTGGCATTGCATTTAAATATGATAATTTCCATATTGTTTGGGAATATAACTGAAATGTTAATTTTAGTCTACTATTCTATTTTAAGATTGATGCTACTGAAGAAAAAAAGGTCTTCCCTCATTCTTCACAAAACATTCAGGAATTGAGAGAAGGTTACCGAAGAGTGTCATAGTCTACCAAAACATCTCTGATGTATACAGGCAGGCATGGCTTTTCTTATAGGCCAACATCAAGAGGAACGAGGGGGGAAAGTTTACATACAGGACAAATGGATTTCATAGGATGTTTAAGGAACTAATGGCAAGGTGCTACCACGTAGTAATAGCAGGGGATAACTTAATTGACGGGGTAAACAGCATGGCACCCAGGAACATTGTTCAGCAGAGAGGCCATTTACTTATGGGTCTGGCCTCCTTCCTCCCCTGTCTGATGGGTTGTCTTTAAACATAAAGTTTTCTCTGGGAACAGGGTGACTCATTAAAAGGTGAATGGGCAATAAAACTCTAGAAATAAACTTATATTTCAAAGGTACAAAGAATTTCCTCCAGAATATTCTTCCACAACGCTGTCATTTCTCTTTCAGATAACATTTGACGCACAAAATATTTATTGTGACTACTAATACAGGCTTCTTGCCCTCGAGCAATATGATTGCCTGTCCTGCTTTTTGATACCATAATTAATTTCCACCCTATTTTATTCTGTCATTAACATCCACATAATGCTAGCCAGGACAAGTCTTTTGACCCTTGCTGCCATGCTAACACGGTAGTGAATATATTTACATTTCCGCCACTGTATCACAGGTGTGACAAGGGGAGACTTTATATACAAGCTCTCTATACCCTGTTGAAGATCTGGGGTAGCTGACAATGTAGTGGTTAAGTTGACTTGCCACACCCCAGTTCCTGCCCCAGCTGTTGGATCCTTGAGTTATGGCACTTAACCTAAATTGCTTCAGTAAAATATCCAGCTGTATAACTGGGTTAATGTAGAAATTGTAAGCTGTCTAAGTCGCTTTGGATAGAAGTGTCTGCTAGGCAATTAAATTGTTAGTTGTAAGAACTGTTTGTTTTAATAATGTCAGATAGCCGTTCCATGTAGAAACTAATGATGATCGCCTGTCCACTTCTAAATGTTATATTTTAATTAATGATTTTAATTAGATGGTTTTAGGTAGTGGATTGGTGATATGAAATGTATTCCATATCAACATAGATAATTGGTATATGAAGCTATTTGGTCTATGCTAAAATCTATACCACACACCACTCTAGATAGAGTGTGTTCAAGGAGATGCCTGGGAAAAAAAATTGTTTCTTATTTTTTGTGACTTGCAATCTGTGGATTTTGATTAAAGTTTTTCCGTCTTCCAGCACATAGATTAAATTAAAGTTAAAATCAGTAGTAGTTTATTAATTAAGAACATAGACTGTTGAATTATTACACTCTTTGAAAAATAATTTTTATAGGCCAAACGCTGAAAAAACTTGAATAATTAAGTACTCTTTTTGTTTCTATATAATTTATGAATTAAGAGAACTTCCTGTTCTAACTACCTTTCGGTCATGAAAATCTGTGTTTTTAGGCAGCAGTGTTATTGTAGAGTTGAATGATCTTGCGTTGGATGGAAGATTCTTCTACTCAAATTGAATGCATTTCATTAAATCCCCTATTAATTAATAATAACAACAATTATAAATGTATTTATTTAAAATGGTATCTGTTTACTTTATTGGAGAGAAATAGTTTGTGCAAGCATGCTATTCGTGCGCGTTTGGTTGCATTATTCATTGGATAATTCTTTGCTGGATTATCCACCCATCTGTCTGTGTTTTACAATGTTAAGTAATTCATTTCTCTCTCTCCCTCTCTGTTTCACAGTGCTGGCATGTGGGCGTCCTCAGGCTACAGCTGTGTATAAAGTCTCAGAATATGCCCGTCGCTTTGGGATTCCAGTAATTGCAGATGGGGGTATCCAGACTGTTGGGCACGTCGCCAAGGCACTGGCACTAGGGGCATCCACAGGTACACCTCCTTATGCACACACTCCGTCTCAATGTTGGAACAATGACAGTGGCCCGGGCACATAGACTGTTCCAGTCCCCCTTCCCCCTCCTGACCCGGTGGATAGCAGGGCTCATTGCCCAGGTCATGAGCTTCCTTAACACATATCACAGTTTGCGAGAGATGTACCTAAATAATATATTAAATTCTTCAGTATAAGGTCAGTTGCACTGAATGTTCCCGGCCCCGACCTCCCTGTTATCTATACTATGCATACATGCCTTCAATATTATGGCTAGCCCCCTCTCCCCCCCACAGCACTTATGAGTGAAGGAGCAAGCTGCAAGGCCTCTCTGTACACAGGCAGGCATCAAAGAACACCAAACTTTAGGGACCTATCATAATTTTCAACACCAATTTCATACCATTGGTTATACAATATGAATGAAGATGAGCACACCTAACCTGGCCTAACAAAACTTAATGTCTTTGTTGTGTAGATCCTGAATTATGAATTCTCAGACACAGAACCTTTATCCTTTCTGACAGCTTTTTGAGTTTTATATCTCTCTCTCGCTCTCACAGTGATGATGGGTTCTCTCCTCGCTGCCACCAGCGAGGCTCCTGGGGAGTATTTCTTCTCTGACGGGATAAGGTTAAAAAAGTACCGCGGAATGGGCTCACTAGACGCCATGGATAAGAATCTTGGCTCCCAGACCCGCTACTTCAGGTAGTCGCAGACCCACGTGTACACGTCCTGTTACGCATTTCTTTTTTTACACCTTTGACTGCGTTGTGTTGTACTGAGTACATTTTACAACACCACAGATTGTTTTTTGGACAGTGCGGTAGCTATGAGCAAGCCACGCAAGGTGTGTAGTCATTACTGAAAGTAGTATGGGGGAAAAATGAGTGAAAATGCAAGATTCAAATGTGTAAACAAAATTGCGCATTTAAAAGTTCTTTGGACTGATATGTATTATATGTTGTTCAAACAATATTAGTCAAAACGTGAGTCTAAGCATTTTAAATCCTCTCGATTAAGCTTCGCCACATGGAGGATTACAGGTCAGTAACATCACAGTTGCTTATAGTTTAGCATTAGTTTTTCCAGCTTTACCATTTTTTTCTCTCCAATTTTCTATTATAATGGAATATATTTGCCTAAACAGCACAAAACATAACTTTCAATCAGTTAAATTTGCGCTTCTTTAAAAAATGTTCAGTGATTTCCAAAGGGATCAAAAAAAGCACGATTTTGTTAATCTCCCCGGGGGGGGAAACATAGCTACAGTTTGTCAATCTTCTGCAGTGAATGTGGTGGTAAAAGCCATACGCACTCACACTACAACTCTTCATGTAATGTCTCGAATCTGAATGTTTCCTGCAGTTTATTTTGTGCTTTTTAACCTCGAAAAGGCATTCATCGTCTGTCACGTCCTCTGAGCTTCATAATCAATCATAGGATAAAAAATGTGTTAAAGTTCTGGTTGTTCTTGTTTAGTTTTGTTTGTGTAGCTGAATCTTCTTTGCAGCCCAGAGGTCCAAAAGCTGCTGTTGGAAGCATTCCTTAGAATAGATTTAAAGTAGGTGTTTTGTGGTTTTGTGGCAATTGATGGGGAAAGATCATTAATATTTTCTGTTTCTCTACCCTGTCTCCCCCCTCTCCTGGCCCCATCTTCCTCTCTTAGTGAATGTGATAAGATCAAAGTAGCACAGGGAGTGTCGGGGGCCGTGCAGGATAAAGGCTCCATCCACAAGTTTGTTCCCTACCTACTGGCTGGCGTTCAACACTCCTGCCAGGACATTGGTGCAAAGAGCCTCACTCAGCTCAGGTGCTAACTTCATTTTCTTTCAATACGTGTACAGCAGAGCTTACACGCATGGGTACTCATCAAAACTTTATTAAGCTCCAGAAGCAGCTACCCCCTTCGTGATTAAAAAAATAATAGTTCATTTGTTAATGCCGTAATGGCAGTCCACCAAAGCAATTTTAAAAGAATTGCCAATTCCAAATGTATTAATAAAGTAAAATGACAGAGAATAAATGGATCCGAAAATAACCCTGCATAACCTTCCGCTCAGGGCTATGATGTATACTGGAGATTTGAAGTTTGAGAAGAGGACAACATCCGCCCAAATGGAGGGAGGCGTTCATAGTCTGCACAGGTAAAAACCTTTTATTTATTTATTTTGTCCTTTTTACCGTTGCCTCTGAAATAAATGATCGGATTTCAATAGTAAAATGCTCACTGTCAACGATTCCTCAGTTTAATGACATCCACCGTCATCTGCTCCAGTTCTGTCATAGTTAGTCCAACAAGTACCTCATTGCAAATCCAATTAAGGCATTTATAAATCATGCACATTTAAGGCAAAGTAGAATGGCTTTAGAACTGAAAATGCGATTTTTAATGGGCAATATCATTGAATGCCTGACAGTAATGGACTGATGTTGCTTTGTTTTTCTTACAGCTACGAGAAGCGCCTGTTCTGAGAATGGCGATTGGGCAACTGGGATTGAGATTTGCTTTCCCCCAGGTGCTCGACAAATCATCAAAATGGATCGAAATCATCCTAGAACACACACGTTTCCCATGACATACACCCTTCCCCAGTAATGGCATACCACCCACCTCAGGCAAACATATGTGTTGGAGCTTATCGGATTCAGACACATAAAAAAACATGAAATACAAACACCACCTGCTTCCATGGTCTGTCTAATGTCTGTTGCTTTCCATTTGAAAGAGGGTCTGTGTGTCTGTCTACGGCAGTAAACGGCAGAGATTCTTGCTTTGATCAAATATATTGTTTCAATAGGTAGTTAAGTACTTAAATAAAGTGAAACATTTTTCATTGACCTTTTCTGTTCTAATTCTATGAATATAATACAAAAGCACACATTACTTATGATTTGAGCTTTGCTCCTTGTCACTATATTACAGGTGCTGTTTTAGAACATTTACTGAAGCTGATCAAATTTCTTTTTTGATAGAGATGTTGTGCCGCAGTCCAAACACATATTTAAGAAAGAGGAATAGTTCGGAATATATTTAGTTTCATATGTCAATTGTGCAAGCCAAACATTGGCACCGAGAAAGAAAGACACACTGTAGTCAATACTCTCAACAGTGATGGCTTCTTTACTGATATTCCAGAGGCATCTCAAATACAGACTCTCTTGGAGAGTAATGAAATGCTGTGTACTTTGTAAGTCTATAAGGTAAACAGACCATATGGTGGAGATGTAATGTCTGACATTTAAGACGGACAGCTATAAAGGATTCTGTCACCTCCTTTATGAGGTCCATTCTGACTGCAATCACATCTCACACTGATTCAGATGGTTCATGCATTTTCAATTCTTCCAAATAAAAAAATGCAGTTTGGCCCAATCAGTCTCATTTAAAACCTCTATTACCACCATTAAAATAGTGGGATTATATCGTTATGATGACTCGAAACCTAGACTGGTTACGCAGAATACTTCACATTTGAATTATTATTTTGAATGTGGACTTCATCTGCAGGTACAATGGAATGTTACAGCAACAGAGTAAGCAGACAGATGTAAAGGGTAGTTGAAAGACATGGAATTGGCACTGATTAAGCAAAAAAAAGGAAGTGTCAGAGTGGAAAGTATCACTCTTTTGACATTGCCAAGCAAAAAAAAGTGTCAGAGTGGAAAGTATCACTCTTTTGACATTGCCAAGCAAAAAAAGTGTCAGAGTGGAAAGTATCACTCTTTTGACATTGCCAGGGGATTTGTTCCCGACTACATCCATGTGAATCTTAGGTGTAACAAGAACAAAAACTTGCCAAAAAAGGCTTAAAAGCATTCGATCTCCAGGAGAGGCACCACAGGAAAGAAGAAAAATGTTACCTGTTAACTTTCAAAATGCTTTTCCATGGTTCCCGCCATAATCGCAATAATATGGAGGGACTAAGATCAATTTCAGATATGAAGCTTGAATTCGACTTCTGTCCGTACTGCATGCATGGGTTGGTCCAGTGTTAAATGTATAATACACAGTGGACAGCAAAGGAACGAAGCTTTGTAATATTATATACCTTACTAAATAATTCATTATATAAACCATATACTTGGTTACACACAAAATATGTATATTTCTTTTAATAAGAATTTAAATTAATCACGGACATCTTCATTATAAGGACACAATTTCAATTGTGCAATTACATAATTTTCCATGGACCCCTTACCCACTTATCACGCACCCCTGTTCGCATTACGCTAGCATGTTAATGCCACAATTAAGATGGCCACGAGAACAGGTCATACAGCCGTATGGCGTACTTCATCCTGTGGCTAAATACGTCTGATGTTCAGGAAACATAACGATTACCATACTGTTCCGAGATGAGAACGTGCAAGAATTACAAGCGACCCAACGATATATACACACGAACAGAAAACGCAGAGCTACACGTTTTATAGAAAAAAAATCTGATATATGTGAACCTTAGTTATTGTAATAGTGTTAATGTCTTAAGTCTATAATGGAAAACACTGACGATTCCACGTTTCGAATACGTTCTACGGTCCAAGCCTTGAGCTCTGCTTTGCGGGGAGATCTGCAAAGTGTGAACGAGGATGGTGGTCTAAATAGCTTGGAAAGGATTCCGAATGAGCCGGGGAAACTGTGGTTCAAAGAAAGTAGCGCTAAGAATCTGCGGAATCGGGACTTCTTATCACCTTCAACGGTACTGACCACACTATATGCAGACGCGCAGGTTGGTAAAAGTAATTATTTTAAATCCAATTCTCTGCGTTGCATGCATACATCGGATACATGCGGACAAAACGCCGTGTCCTCTTTATCATTTTGAAGTATGACGCAATTTATTTTCATTTAAACCAATATCTATTATAGTTACCGTTATTGATATTATCTTTTTCAGGCAGTAGTTTAATTGTTGTCCCACCCTGTTGACATTGACAATATTGACATATTGCTATTTACCCCGGCGGCAGTCATTATTAACACCTTGTAGCTATGTAGGTCACAGTGAAATCAGTAGATTTGTCCCCGTCTGTCCTCGTTCTAATGTTCTCGATTAAACCCTCTGAACCTGGACCTGAATGTAAAAATATGCTTCAGTGGTAGTGTTTCTGACTATATATGTTGATATATTTCAGGTTCCCTCTAATGTCTTGGGACGGGTGCTTTCGAAGCATGGAAATGGGGTCCTGCCTATAGCAGGAGGTGAGCTGTCGGAGGAGGGACTGAGGTTGCGAGTGGACCGAGTGGCTGTGTTTCGGGAGGTTCTGTGTAGAGTGTCTCTGTACCTACAGCCCTCAAGGAAGGAGCATGGGGGCGTGGTGTTGAACTGCCCTACACTTTGCCCCAAACAGAACCTGCCTTCCCCCGATACGCTTACATTGGGGCAGTTGCGTACTGTGTTGCTGGCTGATCACCAAGGGGCCCTGCTGAGAAAACAGGGGTGAGCTGTGTGTTTGGTGTATGTGTTTTTTGTATGTATGTATGTGTATGTGTTCAATTGGCCATTGCGCAAATGCATCTCGGCTTGTCGCTGTGAATCCTGCCACCGCACACGCGGAGGGTGAGGGTGTATGACTAGTCTCCTCCAGTTAGTTGCCTTCAAGCCATCTGTCTTTTTAACCCTCCAGGCTATACAACTCACAGGAGAGGTTCAGAGCTGATTGGAAGAGAGGCATGTCCCTCTCCACTGTTTTGGATGACTACAGGCCTCCTAAGTAGTGGTTAGGGATGAGCCAAGAGAAGCCATGGAGATTCTCACCCACTCCCACTTGTTGTGTTATTTAGGTGGTCTGTCTCCTTCTGCCCTGTCCTGCCAGAGGGAAGTGACATCATCGTCTTCCTTAGAATGCTTGGTGTTGATTGGCCAACGGTGCCAGTCTGCTCAACCAGTGACAAGACAGAAGAGCAGCTGTGGATAGCTTTGCAAAATTCCTCATACAGAGAGACAGAGGATGGAAAAGAAACAAAGAAATGGAAGGATGGAATGGAATTGGAAGATGTAAAGAAAGGGAGTGAAGGAAAGGAGATGGGGAGTGGACAGAGAGAAGAGGGAAAGGGAATGATTAGGATAAACTTGAAAAAAGCTGTTCAAGAGAAGAAGCTAAAAGGATATGATCCTAACCTGGGGACATATACAGGTGAGTGCTAAGATAATATACTGTATCATTGTCATTGTATGACAAAACTATTTTAACCAATGTAGTAAAGAACGTTTCTTAACTCTTCAGTGCAGAAGGACAGTGTGTACCAGTTGGCTCACCTGGAAGATGCTGTATCCAGCTGCAAAGTGAGTTTTGTGTGCGTCCGTGTGTGTATTTGCTTGCTTTTTGTAAAGCTATACTTAAGAATTGATTTGGTATATAAACAAGCCATATTGGAGACAGAAGATTTTTAATATTAAATACAAACTCTTTCATATCGGGTAAACTACTTAAATTTAGCCATTTGCTTTGCTGAGGGCTGCTGCAACTCAGTTTTTGGAATTCTAAATGTTAGTGGCAAAAACAGTTTTCCAAAGTTTCCCACTTATCAATGAGGAATAAAAAGTTGTGTAGAAGGGATTTAATAGTCCCCAGTATTTACAATTTTTTTATTGCGATAAAAAGGTAGTGTAATTGCAAAGGGATTGTTTAATCTGTATTCCTATGTTGGTTGAAGTAATGTCCGAAGGAGGTTGTTTATCTGATTAGCATAGCTGTCTTCATGTTTATGTCATATTAACATGATGTATATTATTTTATATTTACCTGTGTGAAATCGAGAGATAGAAGTTATTTCTCAAATAATACTGACGACAAATAATGCTCCCTGTTCTTCTCCAGATAAGATTGGAATTGAAAAGTTATCATACTGTGTGTACCTTGGGTATCTTAACCATATGCATTTACCAAATATGCAGGGGCGTGCCCAATCCATGAGTGGCCTGAGACACAGAGACTGCGGGTAGATTTCCTCCCTTTATTTGGCATTTCTACAAACTCATTAACAGAAATCAGAAAAGAATCAGACGGAATTCAAAGAAATGGCCCTCGTTGGGGAAAACCAAAATCCAACAGCTGTTTGGAAAAGCTCTTCTTTTTAATAATCAAACAAGACTCACCGCACAGTCACCAAAACACCCGGCCTCTTTAGTCCAACTCCCCTCTTCCCAGCCAGTGATTTATAATTAGTAAAACCACACTCAGGTTTGCAACAAGGTCCTGGCTGTAGGCGTCACAACAACAGCATAGATGTCCTTCTGGGCAACCCTGGGCATGTCCCCAGGTCTTGAGGGCATGGCTCCTGGCAGTGTGCTACATATGCAGAATGTGTTAATGTGCATGTTTTTGTCTGTCTCTGTGTGGCCCAGGTCCCTGTGGCAACTGTGCTCCATGTCACCTCCTCTCAGGATGAGTTCCGTCAGCAGCAGGTGGATGTGCTTTGGAGAGTGGCTGGGTCCACCATTGCCCAGGTTTGCCACCGTCAATGCACACGCAGCTAGTCAGCACGGCAACACTGCGTTGCCATTATTAACAACTGTAAAATTAGTGAGCTTCAGATTCCACAGACATAAGCGGTCTCTGCACCACATTTCACAGTCTAAATCCTGCTCTTTGTTGCTCCCGCTTACGTCATCCCCACCGTCAGAGAAACAACATGGATGCACATCCAACCTTCAAGAATGCACCATGTTGGTATTTTTAACAGACACAGGTCATACCCACACTTCCTCTTGAGTTCCATAGCTTATTAAGAACTAAAATTTTATCTGAATTATTTAGCACAAGTAAATCGTTCTTCTTGCTTGAGAACACTTGGATGGAATGAATTGTTCCAATTACGGTAATAGCATGTGGAGAGTTAATGAAAAAGACAATGACCACTTTGAGCTTTTTAAAACCAATGAATTAGTTTGTGCTTCTACTTATGGTGCATATTATGCAAAATGTCTATATGGGTATTAACAGTAGGCAAAATATGCAGATTGTACCGGGTCTGTGCATGGTCCATGTATGTCGGCTGTTTTGGATAATATCTACTGTTGTTTTTAATTGGAAAATGTATGCATTCAAACACATTCACATATACTCCAAAGTGATTTACATGAAAAATATATATAAAAATATATTTAATGTAAATGAGAAAAACTGTGAAATATATTCCATTATTTAGGTATTAGCTCACGGTAAGAGGTAAACCCAAATAGAGGGATTGGGGAGTTAATTCTCATTGCATTGACATAAGTACTGAGTTTAAGATGGTTTGCATTTAGCAAATTTCCCGGCACTGCAAGACTAACAAACCCTTGTTCTGTCATAATCTGTCACATTCAGAAACACTTGGTTTGTGGACCAGTAAAGACACATGTGTCCCAGCTCAGCACAGCCCAGTATATTCAGTAAGTATTTCCAATGATTTCCCTGGATAGGGAGCCCTGATATCCAAGCATTATTGATATTACTGTTAAGCTTTTTCATAATAACTAGTGCACATCTATACATAGTTAGTTTATGAACAGCAGTTGGGTTAGCTACCTCCAGCTTGTCTTGCTGTTTTGGAAACAGCCAGACAATTGCAATAACTCTACTAGCTACTTAACCAATGCCTAATCTAATTGATTTGTTAAACCTGCCAACAATGTACTTAATCACCCTTCTCCCTTCGGTGCTAATTTGACTAATTTGTCTCTTCTCTTTTGACCTACAGGTTGAGAAGAGTGCAGATGAAGGAGGCTTCAGAGATGAAGTATGGAGAACAAGTGGAGGGTAAGAGTCTATCTGTGTTTTTCTGACCGGATAGAATTGTTGTGGGGGGAGTGTATTTTATTTTAATTTTCCCCACTCCCCTTTGTTAAAGGTTTAACTTTTTTGTTTTTTTCTGAATCTGGTTTTCAGGACAGACATGGGATGACATTATTAAGGTGATGACATCAGCCACAGTTAGGTTTGAGTTGCTGTCCACGGCCCACCCAAGCCCGGTATGTCCTAAAAACGTCTTCTCCCATTACTTTTTGTGTGTGTGTGTGTGTGTGTGTGTGTGTGTGTGTGTGTGTGTGTAGTGCTTTGGTTGACATAGGGATCACTGCCGGCTGCTTTCACAGGTGACCCTGGATGTGCAGAAGGAAGGGGGCGTGTCCACCAAGGGCCCCAGAGGGGGGGTCTTTGTCATGTATAACTGCGCCCGTCTGCACACGCTCTTCAGCAGCTACGAGCGAGCAGTAGAGCACGGTGAGGGCAGCAGCGTCGGCATTTACAATTACACACAGACACACACACATACAAACGCATGCGCTCAGACTAACCCACGTTAATGCCTGCAAGCACACACACACACACAAACGCATGCGCTCAGACTAACCCCACGTTAATGCCTACAAGCAAGCACACACACACACACACACACACACACACACACACACACAAACGCATGCGCTCAGACTAACCCATGTTAATGCATACAAGCAAGCACACACACACACACACACGCACACAAACAAATGCACATCACACAAGTATAAACCTGTATTAACATAAATTAAACTGACACTCATGGCCTCTGTCTCATAGGACTTTACCCAGAAATGCCAGACCTTTCCCAGCTGGACTTTTCTGCTCTGAAAGAAGAGGTACAACGTGCTACATGTATCACATTTACTGTGCTGCTCTCTACCGCCGTGACCCGCCATTCACGCTACGGTTCTCTACGTTATGTAAATGCTAGACCTACATACATTAATGATGTTCTGCACTAACCCATATATTACTAGGATTCACGTGTCAGTGCATCTGCTCAGCCTTTGTAAGGTGAAATACAGCAGGGATAGACAATCACATACACACAAACAGCCGGTTGTTGTTCTCTGTTTTTTTTGGGGAGAGGGGGAGGTGGTTCATCAATAGAAGACCTGACACTGAGAAACTGAGAGCTGAGAACTAACAGTTAAACAGTTTAAAGACATTTTTTCTTTTCTACAGGGAGAGTGGCTTCTGCTGTTTAACTACCTTATTCCATTTTCTGAACTACTGGACCAATTAGGGCAGTCATTAGAGAGAGTCGGAGGAGGGGCCCGAGTAAGCCTTAGGACGGAACAGGTGCGTGTCACCTGGTATTGTGATAAAATGTATGTGTAAACATCTTCTTTTTGGGCGATAAAAAGGTAGTGTGATTGTGTTATCTGTATGTGTCATATTTCCATAATATGCGAGTGAGTTGTGTGTAAGTAAAATGTATTCCTTTCTAGCTGTGCAAGTTCTTGGTGTCCCTTAGTAAGGATTTCAGCTCCTATTACAACCGAGTTCACGTCCTCGGGGTGAGCACCATTCTGCTCTTTTGGCCTATTTTTTGCTGACCCCATCGGATTTTAAAATGTCTGTCATTCTTTTACATCGGTTCTAATAAAAGAATAAAGTATTGCGTTGAATGCTGACTAAGTATACAAATGATTCATCTCACTGTCTGTGGCTGGCTTTTTCCTCTGTCTCTCCAGGAGCCTATGCCTCATCTTTTCAATCAGATGTTCTGTCGCCTGCAGCTGCTCAGTGCACTGAGAGAGTTGTACCACTGCGCCCTGGAAACCCTACATTTACCTCCAGTACCCCAGCTGTAGCTGCTCGGGCTAGCCGCAGCATTGAACTGAAAGTGATTAGATGGCAGGATTACATATTATGCCAGATAGATACTGCACCTGTGCCATACACACAGCTCCTCAAGTCCAGAGACTGCCATTTCCGTACTATGTAGTGAATCTGTGCCATCAACTGGACTGTACATCAGGTCTTCCATTTTTATTTCTCCCACTGAAAATCACATTTCCCGATTTCTAAGGTAACATAGCAGCATAGACGACAAGTAAGTTAAGATGTTTATTCCATGAATAGACAGACTCGTTGAATTTGTCTCCTAGGCACATACAGATGCATAAAGGTACCCACAACCGACATAGTTTAGTCACTGATAATGTGTTTATTAATTTACCGATTAGACTGTATATTTGTGGATTTTGTTGTTGATGTCCATCAGTGTGGATGTAATAACTTACATGAACTAAAAATAAATTGTCATGATATTCTGAAGTATTTTTAACTGTTTTTCAAACATAACAATTATTACATATTGTTTTAATATGGCAGGAGTCATAATAAAATAAAAGGGTCATCAAATTTAATCAAAGAGTCTCATTTATTTATCACCCTAGATTAGAATGTGTATTCAATATGCTATACATACATACATACATACAAAGGTTTCTAATATTGTTACTATTGCACATATTCATTGCAGATCTGCCGTACTTTGGATTTCCCTTACTTTTGGAGAGTATTCGTAACAATTAAAAAATTGTGATATCCTTTAGAATAAAACGACAGCAAGTATTAAAAACAACAGGATTCCTTGCTTAAAGCTATTGCCTAGACGATATGGCGATCAGGCAGCAGGTAGCAATTTTTTTGTCAGGTGTTGATCGATCGTGTAAATGTATCATCTCAAACGGATTAACGGGATTGGACATTGCTCTTTGAATGACTACCAATTCCTTAGTGCACATTTTATTGGGCGGTAACTTAACATACATTTAAACGTGTGGCTGTGTTAAAATTATAAGGATGTTCAGACAGATTAACATTTTAAAGAATTCGAATTTTAATGTTTACCAGTTCATTAGAACAGAGTGCCTAAAGATGTGGTAGATTATTCGTATTACCACAAGGTGGCGGTCTTACAAATGACTTAAACGACATGCACCACAATATCTAAAATCTCAGAAACTACCCACACAGTCTCATTTCCCTATCAGTCTGTTTTTCCGCCCAGAACCTGTTAGCCTGTGATGTCATCCCCCTTGAAACCCTTAAGTGGGACAGAAACAATAGAAGGAGTAGAGAAAACAGAGAGGAGAATATAAAAGACGATCAATGATAAAGCAGCGTAGAATTGAGAAAAACCTGGTGGGACTTGGATCTATGTGATTACAAATAATAACATTCTGGGGGAGGATATTGAAACAAAGACTATGATGACAATTTAGGATTTTAAGGATTTTTTTCTTTTGCATATTACATTAAACACCAATGTTTATTGGGATTGCATGGTATATTCAGTTTGGCCTTATATTTCTTCTTGTTTTTAACATTTAGCAGATAAACTGAATATGGAAGATCCACTGCTCTGACTCAAACAAGGATACTTAATTATATTGTCTCAATTCAGTGATTCGGTCGCTGGATACAAACAGAACAGAGCTGACCTATAAACACTATACACTACACTACAGTAAATACACTCACAGAATGCACACACCGCCTCATGCCAACATAAACGGGATCTCAGCCTTTATCTCTGACCCACAAAAATACACACACACACCATCATAGAGCTGCCTATTCAGTGTAATCGATAAATGTCCCTTTGTGTGTATGTCAGCATTTGGTTTTATGGACATATCACCATTGACTTCAGCAGAAGTATAATTAAATTATCAAATTGTCCAACCTCTGTGTTTCATTAAATGAAAAGCTAAACAACCAGCAAACACAGAGGGCCCATACTCATATAATCTCTCAGAATAATAGGTGATAAAATTCCCTAAATAAGTTTCATTGCAAGTTGAGAAACTGGAGAGATGAATACAATGTTTTTGTGAATAAACACATTTACACCCATATCCTGAAGTAACACATTGATCAACAACAGAGTACATGTTTCATATAATATTGATTGATACAAGTAGTACATAAATTGCATTTAAAACTGATCAGTTGTGCTGAGGGGGGGTTCATATTTCTTCATCATAGAGCTGTTTAACAAAGCCCACCCTTTGCTTCTGTAACCCTAGGACAATTATCTACATGCACTGTGTAGCTGCTGCTGCTGCCATATGCCTCCAACGCCAGTTTTACTGAGTGTGGGGGTGGGGGGGGGGCAATCCTTTGTGAATGAGTGAATGACAAGACTGACTCTACCGAATAAATTGTGGGCGTTGATAACAATAGGCTTTCT
>JAOVYW010074355.1:0-18381 GCA_025775045.1 Hiodon tergisus | reverse complement strand
CACACATACATACATACACATACATACATACACATACATATGTATGTTTATACATCCGAGCAACTGCATCGATGAGAGCGCCAAACACTAATTCATTTTTAATATGCCTGCTTGTCATTACTGCATTCGCACTCGCATCGCGCTGTCGCAGCTTTGGTGTTTTGCATTGATTGGTCTCTGTTGCAGCTGTAGCTAGCTAAAATTCGAAGCATCTGAACTAAGTCACTGCAGGCATGGCAAAACGATTCCGTAAGCATTAAAGAGATGACATTGTGATAACAGCCAAGCATTTTTTAAGTACCTCCAGTTCGGATGAAAAGACACCAATAACAAGCACATCACGCCACTTTATTCTGTATTTCATCTCCTTTCCCGCACGACGAAAAAGCAGAAGCTAGTGGGTTATCATGACATGCAATATGGCTAGAAATAAATATATTCTTACCATTTTTATTTAAGGTGGAAGTCAGCTACTGTGGTTACTTTAAAGTGTTTAATGTTGTTGCTGGATGGCTATATCACACGGTATAATTGCACGCTGCCGTTTAATTTCCATCAGAGGTGTTTTTCTTCTATCCGCCCAACTTCAGCACCGAGCCTGTGGAGACGCATTGCGCAGGCGTGCTGTCACTGTCAGCTCGCGCTTGCTAAAAGCTGCAGGAAGAGTGCGGAGACCGAGGTTTAACATGGGGATTGCAGTGTTTTCAATATGATTATGATTTCAGGAAAAGGTTCTCAAATTAGCGTTGATTAAATTAACAGTTACTGCTGAACTCAACTCGCAATAAAAGTTTATACCATTACATGGTCTCTTTCTCTGTCACGTGACAAATTATAGCTTTAGTTTTTTATCGAAACATTCCTCCCCCAAGACTCCTATTGAGTTTGCATGAACACATCCACACACTGATAAAATGTAACATCATATTTCATCCGATTAGTGAGAAATAATCGGTATTTGTGGGTGCTCTAATCGCATCCTCAATAAATCGTTTACAATTTTTAAACCCGGCACCTTATGTCAGTATGATAATTGAGATTGGAAAATTGTTATGGCTTAAAAAATCAGTATTAAGATTTTTAATTGTACAACATCAAATTTTAAACAATCAGATGCTTGTTATCTAATTTTATTGATTAAAAAATATATTTGATATATTAAAAACTGCTAAGAATAGAGATTATATTTGCACAACTAATTGTGGTGATTTAAGTTTTTAATATTTGTCGTGGTATCAGAACTATATGAGAAAATTGCACCTGTCCTCATATCTCTTTCATAACCTTGTTTTTCACTGTAATACTGTTGATGGTAAAATATCTGTTTTCTTTTCTTTCTGCATGGATAAGAGAATAAACCCAATTTACTTAAAATATAACAGTTATTTTAAGAAAACAGTTATTGACAGCATAATTATTAAAATTGTACATCAAACACATAAAGTTAAATATCATTATGGAATATATGTTTGGGTTATATTTAAAACTATATACAATATTCTCTTTGCTGTACCTTGAATTACTTGAATTTTCAAGGACACAGATTGAACAGCAGAAAATAAAATAAGGCTACACATATTGACCTTTAATGATGGCTAAACATGAATGGAAAAATTTTAGGTGACATTATATTTTCATGGCATAAATTCAAGTTTTGTTAACCTAAAGAGAAATGTTGGAACACAAGACCAGCACAGCTGCAAATCTTGCATTAATGTTCTTGCAGAATGACCCCTGCCTTCATCAGGTAGTCAGACATCAGGTAATCTCGTACAGTGTCATTGACTTCACTCAGCCTTAATGCTAATGCTCTGCGGTTTATAAAGTCATCTCTGGTACAGCGACATGTCAAATAAGCATTACGAGCGGGCCGACTATGAGTGCAGCAGTACACAAAATACTGCGGCAGAGAACATAGCCGGATTACACCACTAGTGATTTAAAAAGTCCCAAAATCTCCCTTTTCGGATCATGCGGTAAAGATGTTCAACAATAGATATCGCACAGCAACACATACAAAATATGATGAAAAAGCTCAATGATCGCCACAACCTTAGGATATGCTTGAAAAACCATTTAGCCGTTCAATAAATATGGATTTCTGCAAATGTGGTCACTTTTGTTGAGGAAACTGTAATCTAAACGCTGGACAGAAAGCCTAGTCCATTGCTTCATCAGTGCTATACCATAAAAATACAAATAGTCAATAGAAATTCATGCATACTGGAGAGCTTCACTGATCAGTATATGACCTACACACCAGATCGGCCAACATTTGAAGGAGAAAGACGCAGTTACGGATCTTCCAGGAGCCACAGTGGGCAGGCCACGCTCACGATACAGTCACTCAGATCAAAGAGCACAGAGCTTCAGAGATGACTAAAGCATGGAGGGCAGTGTGTTGGTGAAGGCCACGGGTGTTCAGCACTGCAAAGGGGTAATATTCTTCACCACACCATGGAACATTATCAGATACATCATCCATGTGATGCTCTGCCATCTCAATCCAAACATTGTACGAATAGTAGTGCAATGTACAACAACAACTTCACAATAATAATTATGTAGTTGTAGAAATCTGACAGCCACAAACACACTTAATAATTTCAAAGTAGTTTAGCATAAGTACAACTGGCAGCTCTCAGAATTCAACATATTAAGTGGGGCAAGCAAAAACAGGCGTCAAGACACGATGTACTGAAAAACCATCATGGTGCACCTGACTTGGAATCCTCAGTTGATACATAGTTTACAGGTGAATATAATAGAGTATAACAAATATAATTGAGATTGCTCCCCTAAAGCTGATTCAGCTAACAAAACCGTATCTGTTAGATTGTACCTATTTGTGCTCTGGGATTTTGAGATCTTTGATTGAATAGCACAAGTGTATTCTGGTCTTGCTTTTGACGCATCAAACGTATCGAAGGGTTGAGAAACATGTCTGTACACAGTGAATTCCAAAGAAAACATGCAGGGGAATCTTTTGCTTAAAGTCTCAGTGCATTGCAACAGAAAATTCACAAAATGGTACAAAATATAGTGGATCCACGCATACCTTGCATCAAAATGTAATTCTGGTTTAAAAATTAAACAAACCGAAACATTGAGTTGTGAATGCAGGTTGGTAAATATATTTCTAAGTAGCACATGACAAATAATAATTTCTGCATACAATGGACAAAAATATAATCAGTACTTTTACTTTCCCATCTAATTTTATTCTATTTAATTCAAACATAGCTTTCAAGGGGCACACAGTTTACAATTTTTTTTTTTTTTAAGACAACTGATATTATTGAGGGGACCAGACCCCTCAATAATATCAGTTGTCTTTAAAAAAAACAAACAGACTATGTTATTATTGCTAGGGGTTGTGATAACATTTTACACACCAGTTACCAACTATACATAAAATCAGAGTGAATAAAAACAAGATTAATTCATTTAATAATAAAGTATAATTTTAAAGCGAATCAACTGTTCTCCGGATGTAATGAGAATTTTGTCGTTTTGTTACCACCAGGAGGCACTAAAACTCTGCCGCCTACTCACTGAAGTTGAACAAGCTAATGTGAAGTATCTATGCATAATCAACTAGGAATTTACTCTTAGATTGCTCTGGTGCGTAAATCGCTGTCGTTAAAAATTATGTGTCAAGGCTTCGTCAACGTCATTTAGCAAAACTGAAGGCAAGAAAGGTAAAATCAGTTGTTTAGGCAATCGTGTCAATCAATCTGCCGTTCTACCATCTACCATCTTTAGTGAAATACATTTTTCCCGGCTGTGTTTTGAAAACGGTCTTAAATGTGAATTGCTGTTCAGTGAGTGGGAGTTGACTATTTTGCCGATATTCGATGGCCACTTGACCTGCGTGTTTCGTGTGGTCAGGTGGTCAATCAGGCTTGCAACCTTACCAAACAATGTGCTATGAGAGGTTGGGGAGGGGGCAATAGCAGTAATTACAGGTTAAACACAAGCCCCCAAAGCTTTTATTACACCTCATTTAACTTCATCGTCACGTAAAATTAGAATGACGATCTACAAATTCAGTTCTGACGGTGTTATGGGAAGGTGAATCAAGGTGAATATATCGAGTTTCTTCCTGCCTCCAAAATGAGTGGTGCCTTGGGGGAAACGGTATGTTTAAAAAAGCACTAAGTTTCCAAATTAGTTTTTTGGCTCTGTAGGTCTCTTGCTGCAAGGTTTTCATTCTGCAGATTATGCATAATTTTTGCTACACAGAGTTCAGCAGAATCTTGAAATATAATGACTATATCTGTAGGATTTGAGGGTTTGGGAGCCCCCCCACCTGTGATGAATTAATTAAACTTAATGAGAGTTCCTGTTGTTGCTGCTGTGCCAAGTACAGCCCACTGTGAGGTCATAGCAGCTTGTCTCAGTCTGCAAAAAAGGGTTCAAAACCATCATTATCAGCCGAACCGTCTTTCTAAAAAAGTAGGTAAGTATCTGTGCAATTACCCAACTTAAGGCCTCTATCTTTGCTCCTTGACTTCACCTTTGCTCGCTTTAACAGGGAATAAAATTATGACTCCTGTAATTTGCATTCAAAAGGTTAGCGGTTTGCCAGCACCCATGACTGGCTGGCTTCCAGTTTAGGAAAAGGAAGTGGAGGCCCTGTCAACATATCGCCCCCAGACAACAAAAGCCGGCAGCAAATGTGGGGTAAAAGGAACGGGCAACTGCTTGACCATGTTTACTGGGAGATGGGCCTTGAAAATGACTCAGGGAAATGGAAAATGGAGTTGAGCTAACCATTCAAATGAGCAACAGGTTTGTTCGAGCATTGGGAATTTTTTTGTGCCCTGTGGATGCCGTTGCATAATATTTAGGACCCAAAAACTTCCTGCATCCGATCCGTAGTTTGTTTCAGGTTCATGTCAGCCACAATGGCTAACCTGGCGTGCTTCCTGTTCTATTGTTTTAATTCTCCCGCTTCTCATCAGTCTCCAGCTTCTCTTTGTTCTTTCTTTGTCCAACGATACAAATAAAACAACGGTAACAAATGAAAATCGTGAAACTATAAATAGGTTACGGCAAGTGCTGCTGAAACCCTCCTTTGATGTGGCAGGTCTGTGGGTGTGGGGCGTCTTTTTAATCTTTGGTGTGTTCTGGCACCGAACGCGGGGACACTAACTACCTTTCCCTCTCCGTGTGCCGCCCCTCCGTGGTGCCGGATTTAGGCAAAAACAGCCCTGTGACTGTAATAAGAAATGAATAAGGAATAGGAGCACAAATTGGACTAGCAGGAGATCGGGGAGAGGGGAGTGTGCAGGCAGCTGGAGAGCCTGCGCTTGCCAAACAATCCTCATCCACCTTGGTTCATCTGATGTTTATTAAATATACATTTTCAACATTATGTTTAAAGGATGCTGCACTTATTGAAGCAAAATTACAGTGACAACATTTTTCTGTAAATTTGTCATCAGGTCCATAAGAACTTTGGCCAGCAAGTATTGGAGACGGAGAAAGACAAAACTCCAATATATAGAGATACACAGAATATACTGGTTAATATCTTTGTTATAGTTTCCTGTAATGTGTCTTCTTCCCCCTTCTTTCTCTCTCTGCACAGAAAGTATTATTCCATTTGATTCATGCATGCATTTTTTTTACAAAAATGAATATTAACTTTAGATAGGCGTTTTATTTAGTTAGATATAAGTCATGTGTTTCTTTTAATGCTCATGTATGGGCCAGCCAATAAGTATTATTTAAATTGAGTTTCAGTTACTGCACTATTTGAGCTCATTCAGTGTTCCACCCTAATTGCTTCATTCATCTCCAAAGCTTAATTTCAAAATGACAAATGGTCAAATTATGATTATTTTGATGGCATGCCCCTTCAGTTACTGTTCAGTCAAGTAAACGGTTCAGGCCAAACAATTCATTAGTTGAACAATTAAGTAATCAGTCATACCACTAATTCATCACAAATAATTAAAGGGAATGCAGGTCTTTGCCACAGTGGCGGACAGAAAATGAGAATGAGGAATCACATCTGATTTTTTCTTTAGCGCTAGCCCTCTGATTGTTCACAAGCAACTTAATGCACACCTGCTCAGGATTCGGTCAACCGCTCAGTCAGCACTATACATAGCATACATATACATATATACACAACAATCAATATACATAGCAATCAATTAAAATATCATAACAGCCTGTGAGCTTAATATATGGCCTCTAAGATATATAGATAGCTGTACTGGCGGTGTCTTTCTCTTTAAGCACTGTACTTGAAAGTGTATTCACATAAATCATCTGATTTAGAGCACAATGAAAGAATTAGATTGCTCTATAATCGGTAGCTGGGAACAATAATTTAATCAGAAAATAACCGCATTTTCATTTTCCACAGGATGATAGAATCTGGAAGCATTAGCAGGACAGATGATTGTGCCACTGTCAGTCATATTACCCCTTTTTCCTTCTGAGAAATGCCATTTTCGTCCGATGTTACCTCTAACACTTGTTTTAAAAAAAGGACCTTAATATGTCCTACAATCCCCTCCACCCCTCCGCCGAACTGAACAATGTGCTGTAAGCCGAATTTGTCTGCCGCCTCTGTGTAACATGCCTTATGCTGTCCAATTTCTACGAAGGCACCCAGGTATCACTAGGAAATCGGATGGGTGGACATTTTACATATTTAAAAAAGAAAACAAATGGCATTTTATTAGTCAGCAAGTAGCTATGAAGGCATTGTGTAAGTCAGGATGCTAAGAAAATGTTCTCCTGGTGTATTTGTGGAGAAAGAGTCAGTCTGCTCAGATATAGATTTGTTTTTTCCCTGAAAAGAAGAAAACACAAGTGCTGTGTATGGTTTTTGCATAAAATGATTTTTTAAAAACCTCTCTCAATGTACGCAGTAGAGGTGCAGGGGGAAATTAGAAAGGGGATTTCTTGAGAGTGGAGCTCAAGGCCTAACTGAGTCTTTATCTATTTGCCACACAAATAGATGTCCTTTAATTCATTCCTTAGAGAAGGGTCATCAAAAAATACAGTAGCTTTTAGGGGATAAAAATATTTTATGCTTTTATGCTTTTTTATAGGGCACATTAGGGCAAGAATTTAGAGACTGCTAGACGATACATCTTTAGGGACAAGACAAGACAATACAATACATCTTAAACTCTACCCTTAAACAAGCACCACCCGGGCTGTGGTGCACTCAGTTAGCCGGCTGCTACCCTATTTTGACAGGGACTGGGACCAAATAAAAATTCTCGTTAACACACATAACATAACTGTATTTAATTTTAAAAATGTGATAAGTAGATGAAAGAAGATACTTACAAAAAATGAAACGCTATTAAATACAATGTTATTAAATGCGATTAAACAGGTTGCCAAAGTTTTGATTTGGTCCCAGCCAAGATGAGTGTGTTCCCATGGCTGTTCTGTTCTGTGGGGCCAGAAGTTGGATTACAAGTGGTAAGGAGTGGACAGTGTTGCCAGTATGTTACTAATACACTGGGTAATTAAGGTCTTTTGAATTGCTGCATAGAGTACAAGTATCTCCTACTAAGTAATCCTTCTGAGGGATGACACCAAGACATTACACATTCGGAGTCAGACGAATCAGATAAGGTAGTCTCTGCAACTAGAAATGTGAGGTTCTTTGTAGGCCAGATACAGTGACTAATATATCTAGATTGCTAGGGAAACGCTCATAGCAAACCCTAATTGTGTGGCTACAGTGCCGGAAGCAGAGGCAAAGCACCACCAAGACATTAAGAGAAAGATAACATCGGAGGTGGAATAATTTCTTTGCATTACCATGGTTCACGCTTTCTGCTTTATTTATGCAAAAGGCTACAGTGTCAGCTTGAGTGTCAACTCGACGGAATGTCTTCCACTGCTACATCATTCAAGTATATAGTCCAATGAGAAACATTCTGTTGGTGGCTACATTTCTTTGCCTGCTGGATGTATGGTATCTGTAATGCTGAGGTAAAATTCTGCTTTTGTTTAGTAAACCAGCAGCGAGAGACAAAGTGATTGAGATATAATGCTTATAACTGGTGGTGGAAGGTTTGAATGCCCACACCACTTTCACATGCAGATTTGTTAAATACTTTATTATGTCTTCAGAGGGGCTCAGTTGATAAATGAGTTCACCTGAGCACAGACAAGGCCCTATCAGCTGAATTTTTCTGGTTTTAATCCAGATGATGTCAATTGTTGTTTATGAGCGGGAGAGCACAGCGGAGGTGCCCAATTGGCAGAGCGTTGCCCGGGCTGGGTTGGGTGGGAAGGAATTGACAGGGCTCCACTTGGCTTGTCCCTAACAAGAATCAGCTTCCAGGGCGCCTGCAGGCTGGCGATACTTCTGCCCGGGACGTGCCACTCCTCCGAGACGCATTAGTACAGTTGGTGACTCCAAAAAAATTGGCAATTACAAAAAATAAAAAGGTAAAAAATAATCTGTATATACTGTATTTCAGAAGGGGTGCTGACAGGTACCTCTGACTAAAGAGGCACAAGGGAAGATTTCACTTAATGGGCTTTTTCCAGTAGCTGTTTGGACTGCGTGGGCCCTGCCGCATTCCCGAGGCTCAAGCAAGTGGATAACATAAAAATAGATATCCCTCACTCTGAGATACAAAAAGACTAGTTACTGGAAGTGCTTAATGTACATAAGGAACTGGGACTCTGATTATCTGTGACAATAGCAAACCACGTTCCTCAAATTCATAACTGGCCACAATACTAAAATCCCTAGTAAAAGAAGTTTTCACTATGGCACCTTAATGGTCCAGTGTGAAAATATAAAAACACCAGTTTTTATGGTTGATCCATTGGTTCAGCATTGGTGCATTTACTCTCCTTGGGAACGGTGTATTTTAAGGGGTGGGAGAGGCCCAAAGGGAGTTTGTGCCAAGGGGCCCATACTTTGTTAATCCGGCCATGCACTGTTATATTAAAATGTTGGACACTTTGCTGTGAAGTATGTGCAATCAAGCAGCTGATTGGCTTCAAGGTTTTCAGCTGAATACCCAGCAGATTTGGACAATTTGTTTGTTTGTTACTCTTTCATGTCACTTCATAAATTACTAGCTGGCTTTAGCATGACGCATCGTGGCATAACGTGAATGGTTAACAAAAGTCTAATAACTAATATTTTAAAATTGTGCTCAGTCTTATTTTTCTGGATACCTCAATGTAAACTAAAACATAACTTTAAAAAAATAATAAAAGATAAAGGAAAATATGGTAGTCTGATAGGCTAAAAGCATGGAAGGGTTAATGTTTACACACGGCCATCATTTAACATATTTGACCCCTCACAGCTAGGTCCCTGTACTGTATCTTAAGTTCTGTAAACTGAATAAATGAGGTTCTGCTCTCAATGTTTTGCTTTTGAAAATAATCTATTTTCTTATTATTTTCTTATAAGATATCTTATACGATAATAATAAGATAACTTATTATCTTATATTTCTTATTGTTATTATATTTATATTTATGCACTTACATATGGATATACTTTCATAAGCTCCATAACTTACTTTGGATAAGAGTAGCAGTCTAATTACGGTTATTATTATTATTATCTAGCTTTTCTATGTTTA
This sequence comes from Hiodon tergisus, assembly GCA_025775045.1. Lineage (NCBI taxonomy): Eukaryota > Metazoa > Chordata > Actinopteri > Hiodontiformes > Hiodontidae > Hiodon > Hiodon tergisus. The sequence continues at coordinate 8,782 of JAOVYW010074355.1, read as the reverse complement.
ATTACCAGGGACTTTTCTTTGAAGAAATCCCTTAGAAGTGCAATCTTATGCACTTTAATAGCGTTTACATTTCCTGGAGACTGTTCGATACTTTTTTCCAGAACTTTTTCTCATCGATGCCAGAGAGCTGATAATTACCGCTTACTATTTGTCCTTATGGACTCTACGTGTTCATTCTTCTCTTAATGTATTTTGTCGATTTTAAAAAATTATACATTCAGCCCGGACGGGCATATCCCATATAAAAGTACAATCTTCTTTATCAACGATGGTTGGAGGGTCTGTTTCTTCATCTACACACTGAGTGTCTGGACCTGAACTGCTAGAATTACGCTTTCAGTTTCTTTTATTTGTCTGGAGCTAACACGACAAGCCAGGCGGACTTCTTTATCTACAACCGGTCACTGTTCTTGAAGTACTGACCATACATTTTCCTTAAGCATCTCAGTCTTTCTGTTCTTGATGATCACTGAAGCTAACGATTGCAATGTTGTTTGGAGACTAAAATGTGATTATCCCAAGGCCACCGTTATATTTATTGATGAACAATTGACAAACATCATCTTTGGATGATGGAGACCATGCATAGTTAGCGGTTTGCAGTCATCCTGTCTATCTTCTCAATCTGGTGTGGCCTCACTGGCTGCCTGACGGTATAGACCAGCCTGGGCATGGGAGGGTATATGTGTGCCATATTGGTGATGGTAAGATACAGCCATGCCATCGATAAAATTCCTGTGACTTTCTCCTGCTTGATGGCAGGAGCTAAGCTGGGCAGAGCTTGGGTGAGAGACCTCCTGGGGAAAACTAAGTTGCTGCTGTAGTGTTTGTGGGCCAGTAGGGGTCAGTCTTTCCTCTAGACCAAGCAGAAAAACCAATGCCCCTGTGCAGTCACGGGGACATTGTGCTGCAGGAGATGCAGCCTTTCGGGTTGGATAAGCCAAAGTCCTCTCTCACTGTGGTCATTAAAGTGGTGTCCCCCACTGCCCTTGTTATAAAGAGTTGGCAGTCCCCCTACCGGGCTCTCTTAATCTGTCCATCATCTCTCTGTATAATTGGCTAGTAATCTTTTCCTCTGCACCTACCTCATCTTGTGTGTGGTGAGTGTTCTGGTGAAAAGAAGAATCCTGTACATCACCCAAGTGGGTGCCACACATTGGTGGTGGGTTGAGGTGAGTTTCACTATAAAGCGCTTTTAGATCCTGAAAGGCGCTACGTAAATACAACCCATTATTTTTGTTTCTCCCTGTGATGTGGTGTCCGGGTCACTGCTACTCTCTGACATAATTGGGTGGGTGTTGGCATTCTTTGGTGTGATATCTCTTTTCTTCGTCTGTTAATATGCTATGGGCCTGCTCTGTAGCCATCCTATCAAACCCTGAACATGTAAAACTCCCCATGGCCATGATGGTCACCGAAGGTATAAGTGGATTGCAGATCAAGTGAAATTATTAGATGTTTTTTGTTGGTACTTTGACTGGCTGCATATTCTTCTTCTTCTTCTTATTATTATTATTATTATGATTATTGTTATTAAAAATGACAGTTGTCTTAGTTTTTCAGGTGTAACTCAATTAAACCATTTATTAATGGTTTTAAGAACCGCGTCAATAACTAGTGAACCATGCTGTATGTCCTGTGCTCCGATAGAAAGCATGTTCAGCACCATTGCCCATTTCAGTTTTCCTTTTTTCACAGTGAACCTTAGTGACACTGAAATCCTTCATGCAGCATCAGAATTCCAAAGTGACAACAACACAGATGGCATTTATTCCTGACTCAGTGGTTATTGTTAATCGAAACATGAAACCACGTGGTGTAATATTAAGACTTCGGTGAAAATCTCCCTCTAATATTTTCTTTTGGCAAATGCAGGTGCGGCAGGGATGTTTGCCTCACACGCTCCAATCAACTACATAAATGGTACCTCGCCACTGTCATAGTCAGAGGTTAAGCTACTTTTCTTCCTGTTTGTTTTCTCAGGTGACTTGTGTCCAGTGCATGCCGTTTATTAATGAGAGTTGATTGATTGCCAAGCATGAGGTTATGACAATTTACCCCTTCGCAGGTGTGCTTCATTCCAGTGCCTCCTTTGCATATTATTTGCCTGTTTTCCTCATAAGAAAATAAGCATAATGCTGTCTCGAGCACCTTCAGGAAGGTAATGTTGAGGATTTGCTTGTGGAAAACAGACCCATGTGGATTTTGCTTGGAGAATTAATCTGAATAAAACAACCCCAGCAAATGTTTCTTGTTTTTTGTTGTTGTTTTTTTACATTCATTGTCTTTGTCCCACATTCCGCAAGGTTATAGGATTAGGGGTAAAGGTCTTTTCTTGGGACAGCCATGCTACTGATTTAAATGACACGTAGAGGACGTCTGTGTTGTACATGCCTTTTCCAGAATAAGTATGACTCCCTAATGCCAATACTGGGTAGAATTGGTGATGTTCTGCTCAGGCATAGATAGACATTGATCGATGTCTATGAGGTAGAACAACGTCACTGCATTGGGTCAAACAGCAGTACCTGAGTGTACTCTCTCTGTCTTACTCACCATGTATGACCCGTTGCTTTGTGGCCTGGAGATTATCTGTAGCCCTTGGTCATGCATGCTTTTCAACACCAAGGTAGCCAGACATCCTTAAGACCAAATTAGCACCGGTCACATTTTCCCAGATTCGCATGATAAATCTGCCTGAAAAGTAAACAGCACAAGTGTTCCCGTATTCCTGGAAACAGTGTGAAGTTAATTCCATCTTCTCTCCAGATGTCAAAATATATATAGGGATAAGCTATAGAAGTTAACAGGATAGGATAAAGGAGTCTGCTAAGCAAGTAAATAATGTAAAAGCCTCCACTTGTGAAGTTCACCTGGAGTGGCACATGGAGTTATCCACTGTCAGGTGGCTCGGAAGTGTTTACCAGCAGTGTTCTGTTCAACTACCTCTAACTCCTCATCGTAAGAGCAGACTTTTTCAGGGGCCACTTGAAATACTTATTTACCAGAGGTCAGAGAGAGAAAAAGAATCACTAGTAACTCTTTCCCTAAGTTTTTTTGTTTGTTTTGTTTTGTTTTGTTTTACTTCAGAGAAGGGCCCTTACTGCCTCAGAAATAACTTCTGTAAAATAACAGCCCTTGCTCTGTATTTGGTGGCGTTTTGTCAAACAGGAAGAGAAATGGGGGGCAAAAATGAAGTCTTTTAAATGGATTCCAGCCATTTGGAATTTCAAATCAAAGTTGTTCAACGCAATATGCTGCCTTCTGATAAAGAACCACAAAGCAGGGCCTATATTAAACAATCTTAATGATCACTTTGAGGCATGATCCCCCTAGCATCAATGTACAATTTATGCTAAAAAATTTCGAAAAATATATTGCTTTTGAAATAATATTTTGGCACCAAATGAATATTTGGGACACAGAGATAGTAGAGTTTGGCACCATGGTAAATTATGTCCTTATAGCCGCTGATAATAAAATCTCTCTCTTGACACTATTGACCACCAGATCCTTCTGAGTAGACTTAAATGCAATATTGGTATTAAAGCAAGTACTATGTCCTGGTTTAAGTCATACCTAACAGATAGATTTTAATTTGTGCAAAGAAAAAGCAACTTTCAGATTTAACTGAAGTTAGGTATGGTGTCTCATAGTGTTCAGTCTTAGGTCCCTTACTCTTCAACCTACACATGTTACAGGATGACATACTTCACAAACATGGGATTCATTTCCACTGCTATGCAGTGTCCCTGAAACCAGATGAGGAGCAGCATACTGCCAAATTAGAATCTTGCCTCGCGGACATAAAATGCTGGTTGACAGTTGATAGTAACTTTCTACTATTAAATTCTAAATTACTTAAACCGTTTAAATGATAGTCCTAGGTCTATCACTTTAACAGTATGAAAAAATGTACAATGAGCTTTGATGGCTATTCAATGTCTCCCAGTTTTCTTATCAAATACCTCGGGTAGCAATTGACCCAGATTTCACATTTGAATACCGTGTTAAAATGTATAATAAGTGCAGCATTTTTTCATCTCATGACCATTGCTAAAATCTGGCATTTTCTCTTTCTAAAGGATGCAGAAAAACTTGTCCAAGCCTTTATCACCTGTAGACTGTTGCAATGGCCTTTATTCAGGTAGCCCACAGACTGTGACAAAACCACTACTTGTGAAAAATTCTGCAGGTAGGATCTTAACTAATGCAAAAATTATGTCCACATCTACATACGTCCACCAGTCATCACTTCACTGCTTACCCATAGAGCACCAGGGTGAATTTAAGATGTTACTTCTCACTTTTAAGGCATTAAATGATCTTGGGACTTGGTTTTTAAAAGACCTCCAGGTCCCCTACAATAACCAGAGATTACTTCATTCACAAAAGGCCGGCTATTTGACTGTCCAAGAGAAGCAAAAATAAAATCTGGTTCTGGAGTCTTCTCCTTCAGAGCTCCTCTACAATTAAATAGTTTACCAAATTTTGTCCAGGAATCAGACTCAAACTCAAAATTTAGAACAATATCAGACTCCATCTCAATATTTAAACCCATGTTGAAAATGTTGGTGCATGTAGTTTCTATGATCATATATTCAGCAGGTGCAGTATTTAGTTTATTTTTTTGTTCATTGCACATGGTAAATATATATATATAAAGGCAGAATACCTAAATTGTGGCGCATGTAATTGGGCACTGGTAATATATATATATCTGAACAAGATTGTTGTAACTGATGCGTACGCGTGTGTTCGGATCAATATTTGCATGTGGGTCCTTCAATAAGCCAATGACAATTTAAAAACTTGGGAACAGGTCATCGTGTTCCGTGCAAGTCTTGTCAATGTTCTTTCCAAGGCGTTCATTCAAGGCGAATCGAGGGGGAGGGGATCCTTTAGCACAGGGCATACTGATTATTTGATTAGAAAGCGCGAGTCATATCAACTTACACATATTTAACTACAGAGCGCGGGCTGTATCAGGTGTGCAGCTAACTTTGATGTTTGCCTTAGTAAGGCTGTATGATTTTCCGTAATGAATATGACGGTGTGTACAGGCGGGTTGGACCAATATAAGCAGCGTGCACCAAGTCTCAACAAGCCAATGAGTGTACCAAATCATTCTCTTCTTCTTGTCTTCCTCTAGCAGACATTCCTAATTCTGCTGTAACCTAAGGTATCGTTTTGGAGATTCCAGTGGTCGCATCATGTCCTCCAGGATAGAAATTTTGGTCATCTCTGGGTTATCTGCTGTCTCCGGCGTTTTGGCTAACCTTTACATCATTCTATGTTTAATTTTGCCCAAAAACGAGGAGGGTAGGGAGAGGGCAAACCACGCTGTTAACCTGACCATTGGTGCTGCCTCCTTTCTGCACATGTTCTCCTGTGCTGGGTCATTACTGATGTTCTCCAGCATTTCAACGGGCCGACCCCCGGATCGCACCACTGCCACGATCATCCTCTACATTTGGAACGGATGCATCTTCTCAACGATCAGTGCGATGGCCCTGCTCTTCATCCTTTACTGGGGAAAGATCGTGCCTGTGCGAGGAGCGGTGCTTGTCCGTTGGTTAGCGAAACTCACAGAGGGGGTGCACTGGGTGGTGGCCTGCTTGGTGCTGGTGTGCTTCAGCACCAGCACATTCATCTTCGGCCTGGAGTTAAACTACGAGAACACCACGGATGCTCTGGTCAACGAGCCCAAGTTCGGCTCCATGGACCTCGCTGACTACTTCATGATGTCCGTCAACATGCTCCTGATGATCCTGCTGCCGTTCGGGCTGATGGTTTTCACCACCCTGAGCATCCTGCTGCACCTAGGCAGGCATGTACAGCGCCTGCGCAGCGACGCCTGCGATATTGCCCACCCCCAGATGGATCAGGAGATACGGGCCATGCGCATGCTTCTCTGCCAGATGCTGCTCTACTCCGTCTTTGTCAGCCTGTACCTGAGCCTCATCATGTTGGCCATCATCAATTATAGCTCTACACTGCAGGGCTGGACCGTAACCATCGTGTGCCTCTATTGTTTCTGCACAGCCGTTAACCTCATCTGCAGGAATGGGTATTTAAGAAAAAGGACGGCGTCATTGTTTTTTATGTTGAAGGGAAAGGGCTGAGAGCGGTGAAGTCCATAAAAACGCGTATGCCTCAGTTTTGTTTGATGTATCTTAAACACATTTTTCACAAAAACGAGTTTTTAAACGATGCAATTTACAAAATTTAAAAGGCAAAAGTAATAATGTTGTCATGGCACTATAAATCTGGATATTAAAATATATTTTGATTTGAAGAAACCACTGGTTTTATTTCATTGGTTTTATCGGTTGATACACATAAAAAAGAGGAAACAAATTGCATGCCTGCAGGGAATGTGTTTAATGGCATGCTTTACAATACATGGGAAATTATACTTGACACTGTCAGATCCCTTATTCGGCTCTTTAACAAAGACATAACAGGTCAGAATAAATCCTCTTTGGACAGGACAGGTGTACAATAAAAGGCACGGGTTCCTGGCCTTTCTCTAATCGGTGTTTGTTTTAGTTGCTGAAGATCATCCTATTGGATCAACTAGGGATTTTTTAGTGTCAAAGTTTCAGCACAGCGGTTTGACATTATTTCTACTCCTACAAATGCCTTCTGTGACTCCCTTCCCCGACGGTTGCTATGGATACCCTACTCTATGCAGCAGGAGAGCACAACACAATTACAAACCTCTAATTATCTTTGCTATGTTGCCTCATTCCCGCAACCGAAACGACCAGTCAGGTCAAAAGAGAAGCCAGAGCCGCTTCCCATAAACTCTGTATGGTTCTTTTCCGGTGGGAATAGGGGGCTGAAACCTATTTAACAATCAATAAAATTGTTAATGCTGGACATTTAACAAAAATCTCAGAGATGATTGAAGCTTTCCTTCAGGTTGGAGAAAATACAGAGAATGTTCTGCTTTAGCACAAACAATAATTAATGACACCCAGTACATGGAATGGAAAAAATATGACTTTCATCCGAAGTTAATATATGTTGTCCTAGGGCTTTTTAAGATTAACTCAAAACACCAACTCAAAAACATAATGTAATGCGCATTCTTTCTTGCAAGTTTTGTTTTTCTCAACAATCTTTTAATGTACAGCCAACTCTGCAACATTTCTGGATATGGCTGGCCGATAAAATTTAATAACCATTTCTGTTTTTTATTGCTATCTATTAATTGATCTCATACGATCTGAAGGCTTCGGATTTCACTGTCCATATTCCATCCTGGGAGTCTTCCATGCAACCAAATAAGAAATCCGACATTTTCTCTGTCTAAAGAACACAGAAAAACGTGTCCATGTCTTTCTCGCCTGTAGACTATTGTAATAGCCTTTTTTCAGGTAGCCCACAGACAAAACCACTACAGCAAAATTATGCGGGTAGGATTTTAAAGCAAAACATGTCCACAGCCACATATGTCCACCAGTCTTAACATCACTTCACTGGTTTTGTCATTAAATGGTAAACTTCTAGTCCCCTACAATCCCCAGAAATAACTTCGTTCACAAGAAGCTGGCTATTTGACAGTCCCAAGAGTAGCAAAAATTAAACGTATTTATCAGGTGAGGTACATAGCAAAAATGATAACCAGTATGTCATCAATATAATAATAATAATAATAATAATAATAATAATAAACAAATACAAAAAATCAGAGCCTCAGGAACAAAAAAATATTAAACAAAAAAAATCTTGAGACACAGATTATTACTGTCATGCACGAAATGGCTGTGAACAGCAATCGTGCCAGAGGAGCCAAAAGACCAGATATCCTACTTCATGATATCTAATGATCACTTCCAGTTCCAGATGACAGGAATATCTCACTCAAAGAAATTGAAAAACTCAGCAAATTCCCATATCACGCACGTGGAACACAAAGACAAGCGCGATACCGGTTGTAGCCGGAGCTCTTGGAACTATCCGACAAAGCCTCTGGAACTACTACAGATCCACCTCCTCGGAACAGATCACATACTCCAGAAAGCCCTAAGCATTGGACAATAGAAGGGCCAGAGGAATCCGGAGGATTCCCAGCCAATACCGACCGGCAGAATCTGAGACTGAACTAGGATAATGATAATGATGAGGATGATAATGACGATGATGATGATAATAAGCTCATATCAAGGCAAATATGAATCCCCCTACTCGGCTGCACTTTTGTGGTGCAGGTTTACAACTAGTCTCATAATTCGGCAAGCAAGGTTGTAATTTAAGGAATCAAAGGCAACAGCAGGGAAAGGCTTGCCCTCTTTACAGCATGGGTTATGATCTAAGTCATGTTGTTTGCTAATTTCCAAAGCTGAAATACAAAGTCTATTTATCAGTTATATAACCACACCCTAATATGCAGGGATGTCTTTTCAGTTTGTCCCCCCTTTGCAGCTATACCAGCTTCCACTCTTCTGGGAAGGCTTTCTACAAGATTTTGGAGTGTGTCTTTTGGAATTTTGTTGGAAGAGCATTTGTGAGGCCAGACACTGATGCTGGACTAGAGGGCCTGGTTCGCAATCTCCGTTCTAGTTCATCCCAAAGGTGTTCGATAGGGTTGAGGTCAGGGCTCTGTGCGGGTCAGTGAAGTTCTTCCACACCAAACTCATCCAACCATGCCCGAAAAGGGTCTTCCCCAAACTGTTTCCACAAAGTTGGAAGCATACAATTTTCCAAAATGTCTAGGTAAGCTGAGGCATTAACATTTCCCTTCAGTAAAACTAAGGGCCTAGGCCAACCCCAG
>JAOVYW010074354.1:1980-17160 GCA_025775045.1 Hiodon tergisus | reverse complement strand
TCCCCCCCCCCCCCCCCCCCCTGGCTTATATCTTATTTATGGATTTACTTGTTCGCAGGGGAATGCTGCTGCGCCAACTTCAAACATTACCTTATCTTACAAACCAGCCTTTTGATGTAGCTGAGATCAGAGGCTGGGTGCAGAGTTGTTGCCAAATGAAGATTGGAGCGGGTGCTTATACTCATGAGTGTGAGATTTCAAAGCGACAGTAAAAAAAAAAAAAAAAAAACTGCATTTGGGCTAGGTCAGACATTTCGAAAGTTTAAAAAGTGCGAAGAAAACTGTCCAGGCTTAAAAGGCAGCTGACTCTAGTCTAGACTTCCAAAAAAAGGTAGAGAGCAAGAGAAAGTCGGGAACCTGTGAGGGTCGCCCGTGATATAATTAGACTCAACTCTTGTGAAGGTTAAGAAGGAATCTGAAACTCCTCACATCTGAATAATTTATAATGCCTTTTGTAGATAGGTTTTCATTTTCTTTATAGACTGAGCTAAATCAGTTTTTTGTTTTTGGCATTACTTTTAATGATATGAAAAACTGTTGTATGGTTGTGAACATAAAGAAAAGGCTAAACTGGGAAAGTAATTTTTCACCAATAACGGTCAAAGCAGAGTTTTGTTTTTTAAAGCTTATCATGCTTTTGGGGTACTACTGTTGGCGAGGACCAAAGTTCTTTCTGTGGTTATATAAATTTTCAGACTTTTGGGGTCTCGCATGACTCTCAGGGACTCACGTTAGCATTGGGTCTCACACGTGACTCTCGGGGACTCGCTTTACCTTTTCGTTTCGCACGTGACACTCGGGGCGTTAGCTTTGCGTTTTACAGTTGTCGGTGGTTGTCCCTGGAGACCTGTCAGTTGCGCCTTGGCATCCACCTGCCCTCACAGCCCTTTGTCCAGGACCCTGCCATGACCCTCCCAACACCCTTGCTTAGCTGAAGGTGGTTGTGATAAAGCAGTGTTTGTTACTAATGCACTCATGGCATTGGTGGTCTTTCAGCTAATTTGTTTCCCTTTTCTGTGGCAATGATGCCGTTAACACTGTTGAAAGTGCGGCTGGGCTTAAAAGCCCAGCAGGGTGGGAAAACGCGGCACTTACCACCTTCATTTTCAATCAAGAAACAGTCAAGATGATAAATAATTTAAACCCACATGTTACTTAGACTTTTTTAAATGTTAAATTTAAAGGTTCCTTGAGTTGTAAGTGAGGATACCGTTGGCACCAGGATGTGTGATTGGAGAGAAGCACACCCGGTCGGTCGAAGGGCGGTCTGACCGGTGGATCTCGCTCTTTCCTCACAGGGATGGCATCCCGCCGTACAAGCTTGGCTCCAAGAAGCTGCTACAGCGGGAGATGCACCGCAACATGAAGATGAACGGCCAGGTGTCTCTGCCTCACTTTCCGGTGAGTAACGCTCTCTCCAGCCTGGGCAGAGTCTCCTCCTCCTGGGGATGGGGCTTTCCCAGGCGTTAAAATGCCAGCCAGAGCTTAAACCGCTAACCACGGGAGGTGTTAAAATGGCTTCTTTTCCGAATAAAAAAAAAAAAACCGTTAGCCATGCTCCCGTTTATGGGGTTTCTTCCTCCTATTTGTCTGTCATCTTCTATTTAACGCCCCCCGTTGTTCTGGGCCTGCCGTCCCAGGCGGCCGGGGCTCGGCGAGACAAGCCAGCCGCCTCGCCCCCTTTCCTCTTCCTCTTCATCGTCTCCACACAGAGACCAGAGGAACAAAAAAGTGAAATCAAGAAAGCAATGGCACAAAATAATAATATTTAAAAAACCAGTGAAAAGAATGAATAATGTTTGCTACTGTACCTCAAAGGTTCAGAGAACGCAGTCGGGAAATACATTGCCACTTCTCTTCTGATCTCGCACCGTTTGACTCCTCCCCCACCCCCCCCGCATCTGCTCTCATCGCTTCATCTTATTCCCCCCCCCTTCTTTTAATTTTCTCTCGCTTTTCTTCTGTCGATATGCGGCCTTTATCCCTAGATGTAAAGCTGCCGTCCCTCCTAGCTCGGCCTGTGTTTGATGTTTGACAGGGGACCTTTGAAGCCATCTGACTTCAGAGCCGGCGCTGATGGCTTGGTCGCACTACAGAGGGAACGAGGGAACGTGGGGGGTGGTGGGGGGGGTGTGCCGAACTGTACTGCGCCGCCAGCTCACGCTGCCAGTCGTGGCGACGTGCTTTTTAGGGGCGGGCCGGAGCGAGGGGAAGGAAAGGTTAACGGCGAGACCTTCAGGGTAGACCAAGTGTCTCGATAGAGTGGGTCCTTCTCGTTGGTTGCTCTCTTGCTCAGACGTGCCCCCCCCCCCCTCTCGTTTTCTATACAGAGGACCCAACGGCTGCCCAAGGAGATGACCCCCGTGGAGCCAGCTGCCTTTGCCGCACAGCTGATCGCCCGTCTGGAGAAGCTGAAGAGGGAACAGGAGACCAGGAGCTCGCTGGAGGAACGTCTGCAGCAAATCCAGGAGGTGAGGACAAGCCCGAGTTTGTTTCTACGCGTTACAAACATAGCAGAATATGTCATGGTTGTAAAGACATTAGAATGGGTGGCCTGATGCTGTGTTCCTGTGTGTGCAGGAGGAGGAGAGGGATGAGAGTGAAGTGCCAGGCAGCGCCCACCATCACCTCCCTCAAACTCTGGGCCTGCTACCCCCTGGAAGCTGTGAGGAGGACCCCCAGGCCATCCTGGACGACCACCTTTCCAGGGTCCTGAAGACCCCCGGTTGCCAGTCGCCAGGCGTGGCCCGTCACTCGCCGCGGCCCCGCTCCCCTGACCAGCGGCTTCCCCACCGGGGCGGAGCCAAGCACATTCCGGGCCCCACCCCCGGCCCCAGGCAGCCTACTCGACACGTTCACCATCACCATGTCCACCACCACGCCGGCCTCAAGACCAAGGAGCAGATCGAGGCGGAGGCCGCCCAGCGCGTGCAGTGCCTATGCTCGGGTGGAGCGGACTACTGCTCCTACGGCAGGTGTAGCAGCACGAGCCAGGTGGTGTCGGGGTGAGTGTCTCTGTCAAAGTTGTCTTGGAGGAAGAGCAGTTAAAGCTGCCTTCTTTGTTAAGAGTCTGCAACCTGTCTGGTGCTGAAAGCTGGGGTGGTAGTAGCCCCTGTCGGTGCAGGATTGTAGTAACGCTCGGTCCCTGTGTTGATTTAGTGACCGGCGGTATGGCAGCATGTCCAAGCGGCTCTGCAAGGCCAGTGAGGGGCTGTCCCTGATGACCACGGAGGGAGGTGCGGGGGCCGGAGGCACACCCCTGCCCCTCTCATTGGACGGCACGGAGCGCTCTCAGAACGTGTTGCAGTGGATCCTGGAGAGCGAGAGACAGAGCAAGCACAAACTGCACAGGTGGGCACACCAGCGACGCGTAAGGCACAGAAGAGCCCTCGCCTTCCTCAAACTCTGTCTGACAAACCCCTGTCTCCCTCTACCCATCAGCACTCAAGTGTCCAAGAAGCTGCTTGGTACAGACCCCTCCTGCCCCCCATCCTCATCCTCCTCTCGCCTGCCGCCGGGCCGGATGCACACCTGGGGAGGAGGCGGCGGCAGCCACCTTCGCACCCACCAGCCCGCTCAGCCCTTTGTCCAGGACCCTGCCATGCCCCCTCTGACCCCTCCCAACACCCTTGCTCAGCTGGAGGAGGCCTGTCGCCGCCTGGAAGAAGTCTCCAAACCCCCCAAACAAAGGTATGGCCCCCAATACGCTCACTAGCTCATATCCCATTGGGGCTGATGGTCAATTTTCTTACCGCAACTGACTAAATCAGAGTGACAACTTGGCTCTTAGGAGCTTTGACTTCAATCACGAGAAATAAAACTGAGAGATTATCTAAGTGTGTCAAACACTGCTTCAAAATCTCATGCTAATATCAGGTTTCAGTTAAGAAAGCTACGGCAGAGCTTTATGTGATTTATTTATTTATTTATTTATTTATCTCCCCCCCCCCACACAGGCATTCAACATCCAGTCTTCAAAGAGACAGAAGTTACCCTGTGCCTCTCCAGAATGGGAATCCACCTCTATTAAGCTCTGGTCTTCAAACAGAAACGTACGTTTACATTTCCCTTCTCTACATCTGTTTTTTTGTTACTGTCTTTAATCTGTTTCTAATACCCTGTCAAATAGCATAACATATTACACACACACACACACAGACAGACACAGCCTTTCTTACACAAGTTAACGACCACGAGAGCTTTTTTGTCCCTTCCAAGCCACTGTCCTTGCTCCGTGTTTGAAGTTTTGGCCACAGCCACCTGACCGCCAGCCTTTTTATTTTTAATTGGCTGACCTTCAGTCGGCCAGCTGTCTCTGGGTAGCGGGTGCTTTCTGAAGTGGCGCTACAAAGCCTTGGAAGCCGGCGAAAATTACTTAATTACTTTGAGTCTGCCCTTTTGCGACCCCTGTGACACAGGTAACCACACCCCCAAGGCCTGGTCAGCTCTGTGTGCTGTGCTGAGGCTTCAGGCATTCTGGGTAGCCCTACCCAATCCTCTTAAATCTGGAGCTGGGGTAGCCCGTCAGCTTGAATCGTTTCTACTATAGTATAATCAGGACTGGCTAATTATTTTTATACATAGGGCTTTTCAATTTTTTTGTCCTACCCTCCTCAAAGTTTAACCTTTTTCAAACATCCTTTTTTGGAGGTTGTTGAAATTGTGGCTGTTGCTTCATATCCCTCTAGTATATTCACAAATGATGTCGGAATGAAGGTTTCAGTTTATTAAGGTTTAAATACTTAACATTTCCTCTTATTTAAATGATATTTTGAGTTTTTCTTCCTTTCACTCATGCGGCCCTACGCAGTATAAAACGGACAGCCCTGTCCTTGGTCAAACGAAAAGGCCTCTACTTGCCCATTCTTTGCCTCTGTTTTCCAGTTTTAATTCCATCAGGTTTACACCATAAATGTTTCAGTAGAAAAATAATCTAGTTTTTAATTTTAAAAAATGCCTTTGCCTCACCTCTGCAAGGCAAGCAGTAAGAGCTCTTTATCTGTTGGGGTGTCTGGGTTGGTCTTTCACAAGAGGGTGCTGTGTCCATGGTGCTCACCTCTGCCCGCTTGGGGTTTTCTTTCCTGCAGGTTCAAAGAGCCAAAGAAGTCAGCGGGCTGCCCCCTTGCGCTGGGGACCGAGCTGGTGGTCACCTACTTCTTCTGCGGAGAGGAGATCCCCTACCGGAGGATGATGAAGGCGCACAGCCTGACGCTGTTCCACTTCAAACAGCAGCTCCGCAAGAAAGGCAATTACAGGTACACCTCCGCCCCCGCGCACTTGCTGCCCCACGCTCTGTCCCTCCGCTCCTTTCTTCTTTTCGTTTTAACAAGGGAGATATAGGTGCAGGACTAGACAAACGAGAACTCTGGGGCCCTCGTGCCACGTTCTTTCAAACATCGGCAGAGACACCGAGAAGTTCTGTTCAGGCCTTTCGTGGGTTCTCAGGAGTCGGGCTTCTGGCAATGAAGGCAGAGGTTCCCAGGCCTTTTCTGCTCCTGGCAAGCTGATCTTTTCAATCTTTTTGGTATTTTTTTGTTTGTTGTTGCTGCAACAAAGGAGACCCCTTTTCTCATTTTGAGGAGCTATAGTGGAGCACATGTGTGCATCTGATACACGGTGAGAAGAGAGGGAAGGCCTAACCAGCGTTGGGGACATCTGGCATTGATTTCCATCATAAGGCACACTTGATAAGCATTTCTTTGAAGCTCAGGACTTTCATGCACAAAGACGTGCACGACTGGTAGACACTCGATCCTCCTTTTTCCTATAAAACCTACTAGCCCACGTGAACGTATGAAATTCTCTTGTCTTCTTGTTTGATGGTTAAGCTTTCAAACAACATTATTGATGGACCTTTCTGACATAAAAGGGCCTCTCTAAAACTTTTCCCTCTGCCGGCCAAATCGGACATGCTGTCGGACTGAAACCACACATGCAAGTATTTAGCCCACTGCCATAAACCGGGAGGGTAACACGTGATGCCTTAGAAACTACCCACAGCCAACGCCAGTCTATATGGGTGTAATGTATTTACCAGCACATGGGTCTCGGTGATGCGTGTAGTTAATTACCCGGGGTTGTCTTCCCAAACTGTCCGCATTCTTTGGCGGAAAAATAGATTTGAAGCCGATGGCTGTAACGGCAGAAATTGTGTGGAGTCGGGTAATTTCAGCATGGCGGGAATTCAACGCGGAACTGAACTGGGCTGCCAGACGATATTGGTGCCAGATGTTTTTCCAAGAGAGAACCTTGCCACATAAAAACACTCTTAACTGGAAAGATTTTTCTTTTTCTCTCTTTTTTTTTTTTTTGAGCAAATAAGTATTTTTTTAGTTTTTTTTTTTTCCCCCCCATTTTGTTTTTCTTGAGATAAATTCAAAGAAATCGATTTCTGAATGGCTGCACCCATAGTGGAAACAAAATCAATTTTACTGTAAAGCTACTTGCCGTATTGAGCCCTCATTTATGTCATTGCGACACGAAATGGGCTTATAAAAATCTTATTTCATCGGAGGTCTCCCAGCTGCCAGGCACCCCTCTCCCATGCCTGTTTACCAGACTTTCCTCGTTTTAATTAAAATGTTTTATAAGCATTGTTTGTATGACTTGGTCAGCTTTTACTCGTAAAAACAAAAGCCGAGTGAATTCCAACGCACACCGCACATTGGTAAAATGAGGAATTTTTCCATTACAGAGCTAATTATGAAAGCGCCCCTGCTGATCGTTCTCTTTTTAAAGCGTGAGGGTGAAAATCATTAGCAACCCAGTGGAGTCGCAGCTGAAAATGAACCCTCTAATTTCTTTAGCCCTTAGTTATGTGACCTCACAACCTCCGGGAGACCCTTAAGCTTGTCTGAATTACCGCCTCCCTACCATCTCTGGAGAACAGGAAGGGAGGGTCAAGGAGAAAGTCTCTCTCCTTTCTGGTCTCGTATGCTGGTGTGTGTGTGCGCGTAGACTTTCTGGCACCCGTAATTTCACCCTTTGTGGAAGGGAAGTCTTCATTTGACAGTGGGTCCGATTTGCAGCCGGTAGGCAGAGGGGGATTTAAGGGACCTTTTAATTTGGAGGGACTCCTTTCTGGACGGAAATCCGAGAGGCCCTTCTGTCTCGCAGAGGAGTGACACTTATTGCAATAAAAAAAAAAAAAATATTTGCTGTTGTGTATTTATTCGATCGATCGAGTGAACAAGTGAAAAGGTGGACAGGAGGGCTGCAGTTGACCATAGTCCTGTAATTCTTTGGTTTGACAATGGCTCATTTAGCTAGCGGCACAATGACTTCAGAAAATGATTGTACATGAAGGTAGAGAACGAGCTGTACGGGCTTACACATAAAAAAGGTTAATTATGACTCAAACGACTTGAGGGTAATTATTTTGCGTGTCTGCATTTTATTGAGTGAATTTGTAAAATGGGCCGCCTGTCAGCATGCGTTAATTGACAGAGCTAATTGTAACGTGTGTGTTTTTTTTTTTTTTTCCTTCTTGTTTTAAAGGTACTATTTCAAGAAGGCCAGCGAGGAGTTTGAGTGTGGAGCTGTGTTTGAGGAGGTGTGGGGTGACTTTGCCTTAACTTTTCTATAATACAGCTTGGAGTTTGTTGCTTTTTTAACCCCCAGATGGGTTACCAGAGGTGACGTTGGGAAAACGTGGCGAAATCGTCACTAGTCTTATTTGTTCAAAAAAAATGAATAAATAAATACAACTTTAGCAGCAAATTAAATTTTTGTAATATACATAAAAACTGTATTTGATTTTTCTGTTTTTCAGTATCTAATTTGAGTTTGTTTGGGAGGGAAAAGGAAGAAATTCTGTAAATGCAAATGGTCAAAACTGTATTAAATTTGTGCACTTTGGGCTGTGTGCTTTGCTTGTACAGGTGTAAATAATCAGAAAAATATATGAGGTACCTTACAAAAATATATATATTGATCTTGTTGAAATATTAATGTTGCTATTCAGCTGGATGTAGATTTAAACTAAATGTGGTAAACAAATTTTGGTAGGTTAGTCTACCTTCACAGTGAAACGGGCTGCCGGTATGATTGTCTTTTTTTTAAACGGTGTTGTCATTCCATATTCTTGTCAGTTTTTCAAACCTGAAACACAAGAGTGTCTCAAAAACAACCCCTTTCACTTTATTATAAAGAGAAGCTGGCAAGCTGCGTATACAAATGTGTGCTTCACCTTTATAGAAGCAAACCTGAGGGTTGCTACTGTAAAATAGCGTTGAAAGACAAAAGCACATTGTGTTAAGCACAGGATTTTCGAATCTTAATAAATCTGATTGTTTAATAAATCCCCCTTCATGGTTAACATTGAGGGAGGGAGGGAGGGGGAGAGAGAATTACTCACACAGCTTCTGTGGTGTTCATAGGCTTTTTGGATCATGTGTTTCGACTGCAGTCAATGTGGCAAAATGTTGTGCCATTCGTCTCAACGTTGGCAATTTGACTTGTACGTAGTTAGCTTGCCGTTGCGGTTTTATTGCTTATTTTAATTTTATTATTGAAGTATAGAGAGCAACAACTGTGACTCGAATTTAAAGTGACGTTGATGCCACTGACGGACATGCAGCAGATTATTGCAATAAACAGCCAGCTTATTTCACAACGGTCCCACATCAACAACTGTGCTGTGTTAAAAGTGAGACGGGAAGGTCCTTAAGGCCCAATTAGATCAGATAATGCACGTGTCGTGCACTGAGATTTACCTTTTGCATAAATAAACCTGGGTGCAAAAAGGGGTTTACTGACCTAAAACACTTGGTGTGGGTCTGAAGGTGGCATTAATGCATTCTGAACCAAAACTGTCATTGGAGTTTATTGTTTTTTTGTTTTTCCTGAGAGGGGTTAATTTTGCAAGACAATTTTGGGTTTACGTCGTGACCTGTGGCATGAACAGTTTAGGACCGGAGACGTTGTTTTGTGACGATGCCTGCACTAAAGTTCAGCTGTGTGTTTGTACTATGATTCTTGTTAACCCGACGCTTCCATATCCAATTGCCCAAACTGGTACTGGCGTATTTGTCCTCTTTGCCCAGCCTGGGCAGTGACGGTCTGTATCTTGTGAACTGAATATGCGAGTACTGCTGTACCTATTCTCCCCTAATTGCAGGTATTTTGATGTAATGCAGCTTACAGGTGCCTCTGTATGCTGTATCATAACACAGCGCACAAACGGCAGTGGACAATCGGTTATGGTGGGGGTGGGTCAAGCAACGCTAACTATGGACTGTTGCTAACGGACGTTCCTTTTGAGGGCTTTTGTGTTTTGTCTTATTACATCAACTGGAATCAAGCATACATGTCAACTCCTAATAATTTAAGTTTCATTTTTGTGTCATGATGTAAACTGTCTAATTTGGGGGAAAATGTAGCTTACTGAAATAAATAAAAATTTAGACACTGTTCCCGAATCCTATGTTGTGGGTTGCCTGTTTTCGTACGAGTGTGTGTGTGTGTGTGTGTGTCATGGGGTGCGCGTCAGTGATGCATGTCACGTGACCTGTCCCTTAAACAACAACTCGTCTTCCTGACCTGTGTTTTAGATTGAGGCGTCAATTGAGTTATAACAACCTCGGACCCAAAATTAATTGTGTACAGTTGTGCTGTATTAAATTATGTATTGTGTCCTCTGGACACTTTAAAACCGGGGTTTTTATTTTTTTCAAGGCTATAATTTTTGGTCATGCTGGGAATTTAATAATTCTCTCTGACTAACGAAGTTCATATTCGTCTGTATTTTAAGAACTGCTGGTGAGTTTAGTCAAGCGTAGAATTTTTTTTTTTTTTTTATAAATGAACGACCGCGAAAAAGAAAAAAGTTCAAATGAAAGTCTGGGAACGCCGAGACGACAATGTTACTTCACCACAAGGCGCCAGTGTTCTCACGATGTAGTATTGACTCAAGAATAATAAAAAACGTAGCCGATAAACCTCGTCTTCAATTGTGATTGCTACATAGCCCAAAACAACTAATCAGATTTCAGCCATGAAAGCTATGGCTTCATTCCATTTAGCTAGACGGCGAGCTTTATCCCAGATTTACTTGCAACCGTTGGAAGCAACAAACCCATTCGTGTGATTCACGAGTGGGTGTAGCGCACCCTACCCTAGCCGAGGGATCGCACCGTGGTCACCGAAACAGACAAGAGAGACGAAGACTCACTGCGCTAAAGATCCAGAACTTCGGGTCTGAGAAGTCGCAATTTTGTTGTTTTCCGTTTTCCTAAACAACCCTAAAAATAACCTAATACATGCCTCTCTGAAAAGGTTTTGTCAGATAATTCTGTGTCGATCTGTCATCAGACGTGGGGTATTCGCCTGCGTTCTGTTCACCTCCGCTGTGCGTCATCATACTCGTTTATGTGGCTGAGTTTCAGGTGTTTCCGTAGGCTTGTGGTGTCGCCGCAATATCCATGACACGCATGTACGGAGTGCAGGTAGTGATTGTTTTTTTGGGGGGGTTTTTAACCGAACGCTTACATTACTGTTGGGATAACATTAATATCTAGAAAGACTCCCGTATGGGGTGTCTTAAATGTTTAACGTCCGGCGGCTTATTTATCATTTATTTTACAAAGCACGTTGCGTTGATAAGTTGTCGCTCAGGTGGAATAATTTCCAAAATACACAAACATTTTTGGTTACAAAGCAGGTGACGGCGAATGGCGTAGTGCATGTCGATCCCCGCGTGTCGCCCAGAAAAGCAATTTTTACGGGTGTGATTCAGATTGAGGTCATAAGCCAACAAGACAGCTACCACGTGTTTCAAATACTCTGTCACCTATCTGATACATGCATTCCTGTTATCTACACAACAAAAGTTCACGTGTCTGTGGAGTCAGTCAACAATCCGATGGTTTCTATAGCAACCCGAATGTCTTCAACTTTTCTGACAAAACTCTGTTCTGTATTAAGGTGTGTAAACCATTCTGGATTCGTTTTGGGAAGCTGAAAACCAATAAGTGAATCTTCGTGGACAACGTAAACTAAGTCAAAAAAGGAAAAACATTCCCCAAAACAGTTTCATTTCATCACTCAACACCCACCATCAAAACTTTTCATTTAAAAAACAGGCATATAAAAATCCATTGTTGCTTTTGGGCGGTGCGACTGAAGGAAGACCTTTTCTACATTGAGCTGTTGGGGGTCAATTAACTCTCAAGTTCCCCAGTCTAACAGAGAGCGCTTGTCACCCTGCCCTGAGACGGCTGGTATAAAAACTCCAGCCAGACATTAATGAGGCTTCTCCCCCAGAGCGAGTTTACACAGCAAGTAATTACAGGCACTTAGAAGCCAGAGAGATCGGTCGGTGGTGACAATGTAGTCCGCAGCGGAGACCGGCCCAGGCTGCCGGCAGGAGTTTAAACTCAAAGACCGTCAGCAAACGTCAACCATGGAATTGAACCAAGGAACTGGTAATGATATGGAACAATGACAGAATGAACTGAAATACCAGACACACCTTACTTAAATCCCAGTATTCAGACAGACAGTCGACGTTAATTATTTATTAGTTAGTTCATCTTAATAAGTTTCAATGAATACATTTGTTTGGCTGGATGAAAACAGGCGCACACAGGCATGCCTTGCCCAATCAATGCCGTGAATATGTAACTTTACCAGGTCTAGTTACTAAGCATTTAAAAAAAAAAATTAATTGATTAAAATAATTAAAACCATAATTTGCTGCAAATGTATTTTATCTTAAATTTATTTTATAAAAAATCAGAGGCTATTTGAGAGGTGGCTCGTAAAGCATCGGACCTCTGCGGACCTCGACGGCCAGAGCGGAGAATCAATGTTTTAGATTGAGCAGTCACACTCAAGTTAAAAAAACAACACAAGAAAAAAGATGACGAGACAATCTGTACCCTTAAGACAAAATCACATCTGCATCAATACAAGGCTAAATAAAAGACGATTTTCTGATTTGTAGCGGCTACCGTATTTTAGCCAACCTCAAAAGCTGTTTGTTTCAAACGTCGTCTTTTACGTTTTTTTTGTTGTTGTTGTTGTTGTTGTTTTTTAAACTAATACCCTAGAACACACTTTTAACGTAATATTACCTCGGCGGGAATAAGAAGCTTCCGCTAAATATGGAAGATATTATAGGAAATTTAGCGCCCTCCACTGGGTTTAAACTGGGCATTTGTCTCGAAGGGATCACGTGAGTGTTCCAGCGAAAGGAACTGAGGCTACGATGTAGCCGCGAGTCTCTCCGCCGCACTGACAGCCTGAAATTACTGTACCGTTTCTTACGGAGGGACACCGTCATGGCGGGGTTGTACTGAGGGAGAGCAGAACTACCCACCGCGTTTCTCCTCTCGGTTGTTCCTGCTGGTGCTCCTCGGTTTGTTCCTACGCACCGCAGCCTTGCGGAGAAAGGACAACGTTGAAAGACTGGGCTGCAAAAAGAATAAGGGGAAAAATCTTTAGTTTAGTAATTTTAAAACGGAATGGCGGACCGTGATACGCTACCCCTTCCTCTGGAGGTGAGGGCTAGACTGGCCGAACTGGAGCTAGAGCTGTCAGAAGGTAAGCAATACAAATATTTTAATCATCTTGCTTTTTTTTATTCGATGTTGCTGTATTTTCTTTCCTGCCAAGACAATGCCAGCAGGCGCTAACGCACACGATTTGCCTCAGCACAGGGAACGCAGTAAACACGGACCCGCAGTAAATTCATTATGTATCCGTGTGGGACGTACAATTTTCATTTTTTTGCTAGCTTGTTTGAATTCTTATCCCATTATGCAGATATCCA
Organism: Hiodon tergisus; assembly: GCA_025775045.1. NCBI lineage: Eukaryota > Metazoa > Chordata > Actinopteri > Hiodontiformes > Hiodontidae > Hiodon > Hiodon tergisus. Next base: position 4,388 of record JAOVYW010074354.1, on the reverse strand, counting down.
TTTAATTGGCGACTAGTATAAAATAAGCTACATTACCTGTGACCTTGAAATTAGTCTTCGAAGACATTCCGCTGTTTTATTGGAATGTATAGATACGTCGGTTCATTCTGCCGACTGAGGAGAGATTTGTGCGGGATACCATTGTGGAATGTATATGCCTAATATACCTTTTTTTTGGCTTAACGTTATTAGCCACATTGGTGTTGATAACGGATGCCGACTTCTGCTTGTGTTCCTATGCTATGCAAGTGAGTAGTTTAGAACAAACAGAAATCAATTTTCATATCCTGAATACCAACTTGACCGCGCTCGAATAACGGAGTCTGGTGTTGGTAAAAGATAGTTTTGCGTTTTAAAACTGGTTTAATATAAAACGAGTGCCCGAGTATGGACACTTTTGTTAATTTGGCAAGTACATAAGATAAATATAGTTATTTCCGATGTTTTCCTTATTTCGTGGGGGCGTGCGGAACGGTCCGCTGTTTATGTGCTGAACTCGACCATTTAAGGCAAAGCGTGCCCCTACAATCTTACACTTAGTGAACGCATGTGTGTTGTGGAATTCATTACGGTGGTTCTGCCACCTAATTTATATCTTAGTTAAGGGGTGTATAATAATAATTCAAAATATATCTAACGATATTTATTCCCAACAACCACGTTTGTGTGACTAATTGTTCGTAGGAAAAACAAGGAATACGGTAAACTCACAGGAGATTCTACCGCTATTCGTCGAAAAAGCTTGGTTCCATTGAGTTAAGTTTCCGATGGGTCTACACTTTTCTTAGTGGTCTGTATGCTGTGTCTGCCTCCCGTGTATTTGTGTTCTCGAAGTCGCGTTTTCAGCTGTGGCGAGACGAGGACGTGCTCGGTTGTTGTGAACCTTGAAAAAGTGATTCAAACCCCAAAACGGTCTTAAGGCCAGAAAAGTAGACTCGCGACAATTTCAGGGACGCGAAGGGTAAAAAAATTTTTACTTGCGTTTTTAAAATGAGTGGTACGCATTCTCCGTTTCGTTAACTGTGGATGTTCGATGGTTGCGTTCTGCCCCCCTGTCGCTATAAACCCAGCTGCTAAAGTTTAGTGTTTATTGTCAGTGGGCACACCATTCACAAAAAAAATATCCCTGGGGTCACGTTAAATAGGTTCAGTTCTGTGAGTAAGTATAGAAGCAGAGTTTATTTCCTCATTTTAACAGTGTATTATATTACAGATTGATTAGAACAATCCGACAGGCACAGCTGGATGCTGGTGCAATATTTTGTGCAATATTTTGTGCAAACCCCCCCCTGCTTCACGCCAAGCACAGAAATGCAGGGTGCCCTGGCGCAATCCTGCCTCGGGCGTCTGGGCACAAGGGGAGTCCATTGTTGGGAGGAGGGGAGTGCGGTGGTTTTTGTTTTATATTTTAACGTCTTTGCGGTGGGGTGCTTTTGGGCACCAGCATGTGGAGTGTAAATGATGATGTCCCAGTCTCCTGATTTAATGCAGACAAAGTCTTTTATTGGTGTTGGTGTCGAAATTAACTCTTCTGCTGTTTCTACAACCGATTATGTTCTGGAGCACTACTTATAACTGGTGGACAATTGTACGGGTTGGAAAGGGTGGCTTTGGGTAAAGCTGGAGATGGAGGAAAGTCTTCTGGCACAGGGAAGTGGCACAGTTTAGGAATTTCGGCCGTTTTCCTAACTGGGAACCTGAACTCAGGCTTCACTTGGTCACATCTGGTCCTGATTTAACACATCCTCGAACCCTCAGGCATCTGTTTGGTAGAAAAAGGGAATTCAAGTTTAGGAATTTTTTGAACATGTTAAATGTAGGTTCAGCTCCCTTTTTTCAGTTAAAGTATTAGAAGTGAAAATGAGTTTGCTCTCGTTCGGTTTGCTGTCTGAATCCCGATTTTAATTGACATTGTTTTGGGTCAGGATGTGGTGTCTGTCTTGGTTTTGTTTTTGTCTTGATCTAATTGTTCCCTCTGCAGTCAGATAGGGATGACCTTGGATTTCTCAAGGTTCATTTCAATCGGATGTCTGTGGCGGCCTGCTTTGTTTTGAAGATGTTCCTGAGAGAGCCTGAGAGTGACGCTAAGCATGCCAACACACCTGGTCTTCCCTGGCCACCCCCCAGGTAGACCTCGGTTGTCTCCGCTGGTTGAAGAGCTCGTCCCCCAGGTAGACCTCGGTTGTCTCCGCTGGTTGAAGAGCTCGTCCCCCAGGTAGACCTCGGTTGTCTCCGCTGGTTGAAGAGCTCGTCCCCCAGGTAGACCTCGGTTGTCTCCGCTGGTTGAAGAGCTCGTCCCCCAGGTAGACCTCGGTTGTCTCCGCTGGTTGAAGAGCTCGTCCCCCAGGTAGACCTCGGTTGTCTCCGCTGGTTGAAGAGCTCGTCCCCCAGGTAGACCTCGGTTGTCT
>JAOVYW010074353.1:0-18382 GCA_025775045.1 Hiodon tergisus | reverse complement strand
CACACACACACACACACACACACACACACACACACACACACACACACACACACACACACACACACATATATACACACCACCGTTCAAAAGTTTGGGGTCACTAAGAAATGTTCTTGAAAACATACATGAAATGAGTTTGAACAGGAAATATACATTATATAGACAAAAGTATTGGGACACCTACACATTTCACCAGCAGGAGCTTGACATCCCATTCTAAATTCATAGGCATTAATATCGAGTCCCCCCCTTTGGAGCTTCCACTTTGCAATAATACCACTTACAGTTGATCGTGGAATATCGAGGAGGGAAGAAATTTGATGAACTGACTTGTTTGCAACGGTGGCATCTTATTACATTACCACGCTCGAATTCAGTGAGCTCTTTAGAACGACCCATTCTTTCACAAATGTTTGTAGAGGCAGACTACATGGTTAGGTGCTGGATTTTATACACCTGAATTAAATTATTAAGAGGTGTGGCCCAATACTTTTGTCCAAATAGTGTATCAAAATGAATAGGAAACATAGTTACCGACGAGGTTAGAAATAATGATTTTGAATTGAAATAATTAAGTGTTTCCGTCAATTTTTGCTTTTGTCGAAGAATCCTCCATTTGCAGCAATTACAGCCTTGCAGCCTTTTTTCCTAATTAGTTTGGAACTGTGCTTTGGGTCATTGTCCTGGTGTTGGAGGAAACTGGCTCCAATCAAGTGCGGTCCACAGGGTATGGCATGGCGTTGCAAACTGGAGTGATACCCTTCCTTCTTCAGGATCCCTTTTACCCTGAACAAACCTCCCACTTTACCACCACCAAAGCACCCCCAGACCATCACATTGCCTCCACCATGCTTGACAGATGGTGTCAGGCACTCCCCCACCATCTTTTCATTTGGTCTGCGTCTCAAGAATGTTCTTCTTTGTGATCCGAACACCTCAAACTTTGAGGTTGAGACTGGTGTTTTGTGGGTACTATTTAATAAAGCAGCCAGTTGAGGACCTGTGAGGCGTCAGTTTCTCAAACTAGACACTATAATGAATTTGTCCTCCTGCTCAGTTGTGCATTGGGGCCTCCTACTCCTCTTTCTATTCTGGTTAGAGCCAGTTTGCGCTCTTCTGTGAAGGAAGTAGTACACAGCGTTGTAAGAGATCTTCGGTTTCTTGGCAATTTCTCACATGGAATAGCCTTCATTTCTCAGAACAAAAATAGACTGATGAGTTTCAGAAGAAAGTTATTTGTTTCTGGCCATTTTGAGCCTGTAATCGAACCCACAATTGCCGATGCTCCAGATACTCAAGTAGTCTAAAGAAGGACAGTTTTATTGCTTCTTTAATCCGCACAACCGTTTTCATCAGTGCTAACATAATTGCAAAAGGGTTTTCTAATGATCAATTAGCCTTTTAAAATTATAAACTTGGATTAGCAAACACAACGTGCCATTGGAACACAGGACTGATGGTTGCTCATAATGGGCCTCTGTACGCCTATGTAGATATTCCACTAAATATCAGCTGTTTCCAGCTACAATAGTCAATAACATTAACAATGTCTACACTTTGATTTTACTTTAATGGAAAAAATGTTTTTGCTTTTCTTACAAAAACAAGGACATTTCTAAGTGACCCCAAACTTTTGAATGGTAGTGTATATAACCAAAGCTATTGTCACATTTGTAGGTGCCTTTCAGCACGTATCAGGCGCCTGGGAGATGGCATAACAACCCCAAAAGAGTGGGAACGTCATGAAACTAAACCAGTGAATCTCCCTCCCAAAATTTCCTCATAGTGAAGACTACTTTGCCGATATTAATAGCAACAATTGTGACTAAAAAGCTATATGCCAACAACCACACATCAAAACCACTGCCATAGACAGATTCCAGGCACTGTTCTGTCCAATCACGTCTATTCAATTTAGTAAAGCATAATTCAACACAACGTATTCCATTACAGAAAATATTTATATATACCTTGCTGGTAGAAGCCTTGTATGTGGTCTTCAATTTTTGAGAGAGCTGGCTAGTACTGTGGCTGGCTGTGTAGACAAGAACAAATAACCAAAACAAATTAGACATTTTAAAGTCAGTTTTTTTACAGTTTTAAACAATGCACCACAAATGTGAAATTCCCCTCATCTAACATTATGAACAATGTCACTGTAATAATATTAATAAAACTCTTTCTGTGAACACATGTATATCTAAAGTGTCCTACTGCACATAGCCTGCCATGGGATTCCAGCATTAAAATGATTTATGTTAGTTACTATTCATTTTTCTATTTAACATTTTTTAAAGCCTCATGATTTTCTACAAAGGCTTAGTTTAGTTTTTTTTTGTTTTTTTGCTCTAATAAAAAAAAAAAAGCTTTTTACTTAATTGTTTTACTCAGGAATGTCACCATTCATATCACAAACGCTAGCTCCTGTGGTGGCAGATATCGCATAGCATAATAACCGTGCATTTAGAGACAAGCATAAATTGATGTCACGGAGTCAAAAAAAAAAGTGTTCAGTAAAAGTAGAAACCAATAGAGAGGTTACCCACATTTTCAAATGAACCAAGGTGCTAGAACCAGTGACAATACAATATTCAAATATATCAAACTTCGTTAACTGAATCCTAAATCTTTTCAAACCTTTCGCTTTTAACGGTCCTTTGCTCAGATCGCCTCCGTCGATCGTCTGTCCTTCAGCTGCTAACCGCTCATTCAGTGAATCGATTTCTCGCCGCACTACAGAATAAGCATGTGAAGAACGTACTGGCAAACACAATTAACAGCCACATGAAATGCATTACCGTGTTGGATCAATACCTACAAAAGCTGCCGCAATTTGCATGAAGTGGCCGATTTAAAGCCTCGGATAAAGCCTGAGCCTTTATATATTTCATCCATTAGGACCATTAAGTAATGCTAACAAAAACTGGTGCAACAAATTTAGATATACACCAGCAAACTGTAGCGGATGACATACTATGAAAAAGTTTTCCATACAAATACACAGTGACAGGTGTGAAAATACATTCAAAATATATACTATTAAGTTCACATTAACTAACCAGAAATATGACTGCAAAATAAATTAAATTTTCTACAATTTAGTTGGTTAGCAAGCGCTTTTATCCACAACGACTTACACAGCATTGTAAATGCAGTAAAGGAAGCAGGCTGAGACAAGTCTTTGTAATTTAAACAAATATAACCTTATTTGTAGTATAAGGACTCAGTTTACCAGTTTAACAATAACTTTATTAACATAGAGAAATATATTAAAATTTAATTTAAAGGTGGACAAAATTAAGTGTGGATCACATTAACATGAATATCACATTTAAATGTTTAATATATTATGAATAGATGTCTCATTTATTAAGTGCAATAATAAAGCCTGCTTTTTCTATAGTACATCACCAAAAGCCTGTCACCAAGGCAGAGTCCCACATCAGACTGGGTATCTGCAAGTGAACTGCAAAGCGGAATTGTGCTCTGGTTGCAAATTAAATGAACTAAGATTTTGCGGGTCGGGTCTGGGTCAAACAAATTTTCAGATTTGATATTCATGAATTTATTAACCTTTTAGCCAGCAGAAGTATTACAGCGGAAAATAAGCACAGATTTTCACGTCAGCCTCTCGAAAAAAGAGGCACAGTCATACTATAATTGTGTTCCAGCCCTGAAGTGTCACACTGATCAATTACAAAAACTCACATTCCAAATTTTCAATGTAGAGATTTTCAAACTCTCGCTCAATCTGACCAAAGAGGTCAAGTAGGTTGCTTCTCACTGACAGAGGCAGCTTGGAGTCCTGAAAACATAAAAACATAAGCATTAAAAAAAAACAGGCATTGTTAACTAAAGTAGTAAAAGAACAGTAAGACTTAATACTGTATAAGACACATGGCCTGTGGACTGCCCCACGATGAGTGTAATGGTACTGACTATGTGATTTTCTAGAGCCAAGTGGAACCATAATTTTCCGCTTAATTAATTTCATAATACCAGAAATAGTAAATGAAAAGCACAAAGTAAAATCAACTCAGTTCCAGAATGCTGTCATTAATTCTGCATCAACCTAAGGAAAGTAACCAGCACCTTTGAAACATATATATATATGGCAGCTCCTATTTTTGTTTTCGTGCTTAAAACATTTAGTCTTCAATACTTAACTACCTGAAGTTGAGTTTCATATTAGAAAAGTTAGTCTTGCAGTCAATGCAACAATGGTCTTCATGTATTAATACATATTGGCTGCCTTTAAAATCAGAAATGGTGAAACAATATAGATATTAAGAAATTTATCCAATTACTTCAACCTCCATATATAGTTCAATAATTAGAATCCAAAAACAGAGTATTCTAGTGGATTAAAATATCTCAAAAGGAAAAAAGACATTAATTAAACAGGGATATAACAGCTTGCCCTAAGAGCTGCAGCCATGGCGAATGCTGACAAATATGTAGACACTTAACTATCTCTTAACTAGAACACACCACACCATGATAACAGTATCTGTAAAATGAGGTTAACCATTGTCTGCACTTTCAACAACACATGAAAACAAACATTTAGAAATGGCAATTAGCAAACAACAGTCAACCTGTTATTCTTACAAAGCTGCTCAATCACGTGCCTAAACGTAAAGGTCTCCTGGGAAACCAGACATAATGACAGCATTCAGCAAGTGGTCTAATCTCATTGGCCAGTCTACAGTCTGGGATACAGTTCAACAATGAGGCAACAGGTACTACAGGGGAATAAAGAGAGGTCGGGAAAATAATTATTAGCCCTAGACACGCAAGATCTATAAAAATAAATAAATGAGCTTACAGCTAAACGCGGGAAGCACAATAAAAAGTGTGTGTGATCTTATGGTAGAAAAAAATTAAAAGAGGCGGGAATTTCCTTGCATGGAAAAATCATAACGTACCACTTCATTAGCTAATTTCTTTATGCATATTGAAAAACGTTTCATAACTTGGGCTTGATAGGAACGTAGCATAGTAACTTATGTGATTAAAATAAATAAATAATGCCCATAATGCAGGGATGCCGTCTTGTTTACGTCATCTTAAAACTTTATGCAAAATATAAAAGTTACATAAAGATAACAAGCCTATAAAATAAAACTGGAAGGCAGAATATAAAGTAGTACAATAGATAAAGCCAACAGCAAAAATTGGGCAAGACGCCATTGTATTTTAAAACTGGTGCCATACAGCACAAGCATTATTCATATTCTGACTAGTCGGTTTCCTGTGCTTGAGCACAAATGAATGCTGCCATATTATTACAGAAGTATATGAGAATAATATCGAAGTATTCTGGAGTACAATACCATGCTGTCCTTACAAACAAAAATTACCACGTATCTGTGCATATCTGCTCAACCTAGTAACTTAAGCAATGATTACCATAAAGTTCAACTAAAAGTTATTAGAAGAGAACATTTGGACAACCTAATCAATTGGGTTCTGATTTTTTTTTTTTTTTTAACAGCAGGGTTACATTAGATGCCAATTAGTCACCAAGGGCAAATTAATTAAAGAAGTATAACTTGGATACTGGGTAACATCTAGACAGAACAAAACATTATGCACCTGGCTTGCTAGCATCCAACAACAACAACAACAAATAATAAATGTGCCTTATCTATGGAACAGTGTGACTTTGTCAAAGTGTTGCAGCTTCAGGTTTTAGCTTTCCACTGAATTACAGGAGCAGTTTTCATTCATTTGCAGTGACTGTGGGGGACACTTTGACTTTTTATACCAAAATAAGACTCTACCACACGATTTATCAATATATAAAAAAGGTTATTTCTAAACAATAGAGATACAACAACACTGGATACAATTAAGTTTAAATACATTTAAAAAATCTAAGTAAAAACACAGAATCTGGGCCATGCGATCTTGATTATACTCAAAGTGTGAGTAATAACCTGGTTAAAAGATTGGACTTTCAAACAGGACGTTAGATAATGTTTCTTATCTCAAATTTTAGTTAGCAAATACTTTTCAAGGCAAATGTTCCATGACCGAAGAGCCACCAAACCGAAGAGCTAACAAAGCTTAACTGTGTGTGGATTTGTGAATTTAAAATAGCTATAAAAAGAACCGAAACAGGTAATTTGATGCTCTACACTTCGTTATACCGCAAAACAATAATTCAAGAAAAAGATAAATATAAAACAGAATGAATCACTCACTCCCTAAAACAAAAGAGTCAAATAATTTCAAGAGACGATACAGCCAGGTTTAATGACAAACCTTCATATTTAATCATGTTTGTTCTTCGCTGTATAACAAGAGTGTTATCCTACATTGATTTTTCTCATTCAGCTCTACGGGCACATGAATTAAAAATCCCCACACACAAAGATGAATCATCACAACAGACGAAGGACACCATTACTCAAGATGAGTCAAAAATATGGACCACAGTGGAAATGGATCACATGCACCTCATCTGAAACTTGACATCCACAATGATTGCTTAGTGTGACCACACTTAACAGTTAACAAGCCAAAAGCAATACTGCAAAACCAGCTCCCTCCATGCATACTTAGACCTGCAACGAAAATACTCATACCAATAATGATGGTGTCACTCGAGCTCACATGGGGTTGACTCAGAGTAGGAAATTACCCCGTTAGCTGCTCTGATCGGGTTTCGTAACGTACCTGCCCTTCCAGCATCTCTCTCTGCATACCGGCACGGTCCTGCTCGGTGCTGTTGGTTCTGCGGATGGAGAGGCTGTGTGACTTGCGCTTCGGCTTGGCTTGACGGATGGCTGCGCTGCTTCCACTTTCAACAGGCATCCCTTCTAAATGACGTCCTTGACAAACTTCCTGTTTGTAACTAGACAAACATGCCAGATTTGTTTTCCAACGTTATCACTCCTGTGAGCCACACATAAAAGTATTTCCGAAGCAGTCAAATCTGGACTGGTTTTAAATAACCCGATACCAGTTTGTTCTTTTATGTAAAACGGCGCAATTGTTTTGCCCGATACATGCACTCATTTTTCTGCAGGAAAAAGTATGAAAAATTTAAAAGTAACTGAGAATACAAATATCAATCAATTATGATTCAACAGTTCTCACTTTATTTCTGAAATCAATTCAAATTCCCATTATGAGGAACTGGTTAAGGCTATGTCCAAAGATATAGGGCGTTACATGCAGTCAAGTCATCAAATCGAAAACTGGACATCATAAAAAACAAACACAGACGTGTCGACAATACTTTGCAATAGAACTCACAGCTAGAGTTCCATTATTTAAAAAAAACAATGCTTGCTGCCAAATGACTTGAATAAGTTTTACTTTCAATAAACTATTAAACCTTTGTTTTAATTCCATACACTTTCAGACCTTGCATTCCATTTTCAGTCACATAACTATCCTCCACAGAGGAAATCATGTTACACAACAACGATTATTTTTAATAATCATTAAGAGTACAAAACCTTGGTGTTATGTTTTCACTTGACAATATGCACTATGCCTGATCTCTTGGTTAAGGGATAGCCCTAGCTGTAAACTGACATCTTGCAACAGCTAATTCACCTGATCTGTGGGCATACAGTTTAGCAGATATTGTAATACTATGTCAGGTCGGGGCAACACACCTACCTCAAAATATTGGTTGTATTCCTCCCTCCAGTGCCTATTATTCAAATGCGTAGCAATTTAAGCACTCAGAACTCTCTAATCACCAAGCGCATTAAGTTTAACCAAATCTAACGGTACTGACCTCGTAATTTACATTCCTACATTTAGTGCATTATAATAACAACAGGAGTTCCGCTACATTCCTCCAAAAACCCATTGGCCCTTTTCACTACGAAGAAGTGGGACTAAAAAACAATCTAGGCTCCACAGTTTATTATTAAAAACATTAACTGCTGCAGCATAATTATTACAATTTTAGCTGTGCGAGTTGCGTATATGAGTTATCGTAGAAAAGGTGATTGGCAATTGAAAAACGCCTGAGTCGAGGTACGCACGCCGATCCAGCGTTACGAACGCCGAAGGTAACAACAGAACATTACACTGCATGCGTTAATACAACATTGCCGAATTCGTGTGACAGCTAGGTACTCGCACACATTGATAACTAAACAAAGTCGCTATATGCCGTTGTATGTACTGTATCTAGCGTTGTCAGTACATACACAGATTACAAGCTATTATTAATATTTCATTTCTAACTTGTACAGTTATTAGCTACAACCTAGCTAGCACGCCCTTCACTGCACGAACCTAAGAACTGATTGCGCCACACAGTCTGATGATATGGTAAAATGTATCACTCTGGTAACGAACATTCATCATTCTTTTGCACCAATCTATTTTTGTCACTAATATGTCCTACCTATAACGATATAGTTGTAACTATGATCGATAGTCGACCTTTTTTGCTTAAGTAATACCCAGTGCCTTAAACATGCTGCGGTTAGCGAGTCAGCTAGGTCGTAGATTAAACAAAATAAGAGTCTCACTTACATTTAGAAAGTCTGACTAAACAAGTGCCCTTTAAAAACCGCTGAATAGTAGAAATGGGGTGTCTTTCGAGTGACCATTTTCTATATATGTATTTTTTTTTTAAATGGAATCGTCTCTGGTTTCCTGCGGGAATTTTTAACTTTCCTTTTCTAAGTCAAAATGGCATGCTCTTGCTGCATCCGGGTATCACGTGGGTAATGGTATAAGGTAACCGTGCGTTTTTCAATATCAAACTCACAGCAGTTAGAGCAGGGTAGTCAGGTTTTTCGAGAAACCACCCCAAATCAAAAATAATTCTGCCAAAAATAATTATGCATCTAACCCAATTCAGTGTCAAATAAGCTGACAATAGGGAGTAAAGCAGGTGTTAATCAAAATAATGATTCTTCACAGACAATTTTAAACATCGCATTAGTTGATGAAGCGTGAATCTTGTTTAGATACCATGCTGGGAATTCTTGGGTGTACTGTCAAACTTGTGGTCGTGACGTTAAATGGCTTTCAGCATTAGGACAGCGGCATATTTAACGGAATAACCTGCGGTGTGGCAGGAATTTTAACTTTAAATAAAAAATATATTAATTAAATGTGTAATAATTAAAATGGTGGGTATTAAAAGGAAATAATATTGTAGCATTTTTACAAGAGAGCTTCTTCTCTGCTTGGTTTCAAACACGAGACCGACTCCGTTTAACAGGAATTTATGCTTTTTATTTCGCACATGCGTTTACGACTACCTCTAGAAAGGCGGAACTGGCAGTGCAAAGAATTAGCGAACGTTGAACAGACACAGAGACCCCTCACCTGCACAAATAAACCCATTCGTGGTGAGGGCACAGAATTCTAACTACACGCACATGGTAACACGGAACTGATTAAACAACACATTTAACAAGTAACATTAATCGGAACCGTAAAGTAAAACACACTATTTACAGTCATTTAAGTCCGGGAGCCAGGCTTCCCAGCAGCCCCCGCGGGGATGGCTGAAACCCATTGGCAGGGGGAAGCGCACCTAGCCATCCCCGCTACAATATCATTTGAAATATTTAATAATTAATAATTTTACATTCAGTGCTGAGGAACTATTCATTAGGTCATTCCTTAGGTTTTCAGTCGTTAATTTTCACTCATTCAAGTGATGAATAAAATATTGAAAATGCAGACGTTATTTCTATCCACAGTAGAGAAAGTGCATCACCTACTATTTGAGCAATACAGAGGGTTATGTGATTGATGGTTCCATGTCAATTTATTTTATTTTTTTTACGTTAGCAACGTTTAACGTTAGTAACGTTATTTATGGCATTACTAATATGCTGGGTCACATAACCTTACATTAGTTAACTTGCCTGCTCGATATGTGGAGCATAAGGGGTCTTTAAGTGACCTGGGTCTGGTGAGTTTGATGGTTTTATTATCAATCAGAACATTGCCTAATGTTATAAAATATTGGGGTTGAGGCTGGGGTTGTATCCTCCTAATTGTTAAAATGGCAATTACCATTTTCTTATTGTACATAGTCTTTCCAGTTAGGCTGCTTTGATAAGGCCTCTCCAATATTTCCGGCTACTCATTTAATGTTCTGCAAATAAGTCCACTGGTCAGGTCTCCATTAACTGGATTTCCTGCAACTCTGCAAGCATCTGTGCGAAATTCATCATCATTCTTTTTGAAAAGAAAGAAGAAAATTCCAGATCTCTAAAAATAGACAAAGATCTGAGCAAACCAATTTATTCAATTCATCAATGCAAGACAACACATTTTACAACATTTAAGGTGAAATACTACTATTAGTCCACTATATGGACAAAAGTATTGGGACACACCACTTAATCTTTGAATTTGGGTGTTTAATTCAGTCCCATTGCCACAGGTGTATAACATCAAGCAACTAGCCATACAGTCTGTCTTTACAAACATTTGTGAAAGAATGGGTCATTCTAAAGAGCACACTGAATTCAAGTGTAGTTCTGTAATAGGATGCCACCTTTGCAACAAGTCAGTTCGTAAGTGGTATTATTGCAAAGTGCAAGAGTTTAGGAACCACAGCAACTCAGCCACGAAGTGGCAGACCACCTAAAGTTGCAGAGCGGGGTCGCTGTGTGCTGAGGCACATAGTGCGTAAAAGTCGCCAACGCTCTGCTGACTCAATAACTGCAGAGTTCCAAACCTCCTCTGGCATTAACATCTGCACAAAAACTGTGTGCCAGGAGGTTCATGGAATGGGTTCGAGCAGCTGTATGCAAGCACAATGCCAAGTGTCGGATTTAGTGGTGTAAAGCATGCAGCCACTGGACTCAAGGAGCAGTGGAAATGTGTTCTGTGTTCATTATTTCACTGTTAATATTGTGGAGCCTTTGTTTTTGACAAAACGTAATATATCCATTTAAATCACCAAAAACATAAATGGCATTGACAAAATTGACACTCTAACACTACCCCTTCGACAGAGACCCAGATGATTCCAGACACTGGATCCGACATTGCACTTTAAAATGCCTGTATTCTCATGATTTCATGATGCCATCCACACATTCAAGGCACCCAGTGCCAGAGGCAGCAAAGCAACATCATAACATCACTGAAACTTCCACCATGTTTGACTGTAGGGAATAAGTTATTTTCTATGAAGGCTTTTTTGTTTTCTGTAAACAGAGATGCATTTTACCAAAAAGCTCTAATTTGGTCTCCTGTCCACATGACATTCTCCCAGATTTTGGCATGTTCAAGTTTTAGCAAATTCCAGTCAGGCTTCTTATGTCTCTCTCTCAGCAGTGGGGTCCTTAATGGGTCTCCAACCATATAAGCCCCTTTCATTGAGTTGGCAACAGATGGTGGAAGTGGAAACTGTGTGTCTGAAGGTCTGCTTGAATCTGTCGTTCAAGGTGCTTTCTCCACCATTCGAACAATCCTTTTCTGCAGTCTTCCATCAAGTTCTCTAGCCACCTCATGGTTTTCTGAATGAACTGGTCATAAAATGTGATCTGATCTTAATCTAAGTCAAGGGTATTGACAAATATAATGTGTTTAAAATAATAACACAAAATAAATTCTGATCTCTCATATCTTTATTGAACACACTCATTCAACATTCAAAATGGCAGGGGAAAAAGTAAGTGAACCCTTGAGTTAATAACCTCAAAAAAGCTAATTGGAGTCAGGTTTTAGCACACCTGGAGTCTCGGTAAGATCAGATCATATTTTATGACAAATTTATTCACAAAACCATGGAATTCCAAAAGGTTAACATACTTTTTCTTGCCAGTGTGTATATATATAGTTATATATTAGCACTTTTTTTTTTTACTTTCGACTTTACGTGTACTAGGCTGGCCAGAACTAGCATGCATCTACTAATGTGTGCTTAGGATCTGATAAATAAACTGATTTTTTGATCAAATTACACTAATAGAAAGAGACTGCTTTCTCGGGAAAGGAAACAGTACAAAAACAAAAATAAAAAATTATCGTGATTATCTCAAAAATAGTTAATTCCATGCTGTTTAGTCATTAAGTAACGAACGATCATTTTAAATTAAGAAAAGTATTTATTTTTTCTTTTTATTCAGATTTAACTTTTAGAAAAATTTTTCCCGATTCTTTCATTACAAACATAATAAACATGTAAAGTTATCTTGCAACTTTGAATAGACAGCGTTTAATTTTCTTCTGAAGTTTGCCAATCACAGTGAGGTCCGTCAGACACACTCCGACCCAATTAAATATCTCTATTTACAAGTCACCACAGGGAGGAGTTAGGATATTAGACGTGTACAGGGCCAGTGGTGTCGTGGTTCGAAGAATAGCTGAGCGGCTATTTTATATTAAAAATAATGTTACGTCACACTCAACATTATCTACTATGTTGGTGTTTTAACGGTTTTTTTTAAAGTTAAAAAAATATATATTTTGCCATGATGGCTGCTCTTCCGACAAGGGTTTGTTTGGTGGCGTGTTGTTAGGCTGGTTACATAGGTGCCATTTTGAGTACGGCGATGCGTCGGTGCTTGTGGGTGGTTCGTAGGATGGTGTCCTGTGAGGGCCTGTCTGTCATGAAACCAAGTACATTGCTCTTTGGCAGATTTAAAGGGAAATGTATATCGCAAGTAGTAAAAAACTTATCCAGGTAAGTTTTTAATTATTATTTATTTATTTAATGACGGTATGATCTATTTTTAATTTGTTTAAAATAATTTACATTTACGCTAGTAAGGTTTTATTCATGTAAGTGATTTTTATCGAACTGGCAGATGTATATATTTATTCTGTTCAGTGAATCTGGAAAACGAAGATCATCTGTTGGGATGCATGAAGTAAACAACGGTAACTTGGACGTTAAGCAGGTTCAACTGCTTTCTGAGATGTGCATCCTGGTTGACGAAAACGACTGCGTGACTGGAGCTGATAGCAAGAAGAACTGCCATCTCAATTTAAATATTGATAAAGGTAATTTATCTGTAATTTATCTTTTCCTTTTAAATGTGTTCTAAGAGTGGTCGATATTAAATTTCCTCCATGCTGCTCATTGTCTGGGTGATACAATGCACTTTCCAGTTTTTAATTCAGTGGACCATACTCCGTGGGATATCCAAATATTTCTGTATCATTCTGTACCCTCTTAATTTGTGCGTTATAGCCATTTTTTCCATTAATTGTAGAGAATATTGGTTCTCATAGTTGAGTTTTCAATTGACGTTCATTGCCTAACCAAGTAACCTTGCATGTTTTTATTACAGAATCATTAGTCGTTTAAGTTGTTTGTGTGACTCTCTGAGGTAACTTGGCCCACCTAAATTTATGTAGTTGTTCTGCAACAGAGGAGTTGAATATGTTACAATTTTTAACCTTCATATTTATATTTTTTCCTTTTTTTGCTTGTAATGTGGTATGTGCAGATTAGGTTAAAATATGCATCTTTGCAAGGCACTGTACTTGAATTTGTTTTCATGTTTCCTTTTAGGCTTGTTGCATCGAGCATTTAGTGTCTTCTTATTTAATCGTGAAGAAAAACTACTTCTGCAGCAAAGATCAGATGCCAAGATTACTTTTCCAGGTAAGATATGATTTTATCGTTATTTATTCAGTAGCCGGACATACATTTAACACTGCCAATATTCGTTGTAAATTTGTAACTGATTTGAAAATAAACGTATACCATATATTAACATACATTGTGTGTATTACATTGCATTACATTTAGCTTTTGTAAAATATGGCACTCTCGATGACTCCAACAGTACATGTTATTGCCCTAATGCTGTTATCTGGCTGTATTTGTCCATAATATTATTAGCCATCTAGTTTACCACTTTTTGCCAAGACCCTAATGCAAAGAGATCACCGAAATGAATGCAGGCAGCCAGGTTGCATGAAAAGCTACTATTGAATGTAGCTTATATTCTATACTTGTCAAATTCATATGCCTTTTTGGTCAATTATTTTTGGAATGGGTTTGTGATTTTATCTGTGTTAATTTACGTTCATATTTATGCTAATTGGACAACAAGTGGCGCCATGTTGCCACCATTTTCCCATGTCATGACCCACATATATGTATAGGTAATGAGGTAATATCTTGCCAACTACAAACCCTGTTGACCTGGGTATCACAGAACATGTTCATTACATCACCAACCAATTAAAATACTAAAAGGTTTTTGAAACATGGCTTGAACATCATTTATGTAATATATCCAAGTTAATTATCCTACAAAATATCTACCCGTTCTGCCTTGAAAGTTTGTCCATTTTGGCTCTTCCTGGGGACACTACGTAGCCCCCTTGGGTATTAGGGCAATAAAAAGTGGACAGATGCACATACCCTGTTGTCAGGAATAAACAGTTTCAGTTTTCAGTCATCCATGGTTTTTTTTACATTTTTATTTCTTTTACAAAATAATATCTATGGCTAGCATGTGTTGCCTTTTGGTGTGATGATGGTTTTTTAAAAATATTTTTGTAGGCTGCTTTACCAACACTTGCTGTAGCCATCCACTTCACACTCCAAATGAACAGGAGGAGCAAGAGGCTGTTGGAGTGAGACGGGCAGCTCAGAGAAGACTGAAAGCTGAGCTTGGAATCCCCATGGGGCAGGTACAAAGTGTGTGGTTTAAATCACACTAACGGTTTAAGAAGAAGTACGGACAACGTACACACATTGACGTTACAAATGACTATTTTGTTTGCTTTCATAAGTGGGCAAACATTTTTATTCTGATTTAAAAATAGGTAATATAAGAAACGCATTTATTTATTTTATTATTATCTTTAACTTCACTTCCAGGTGACCCCAGAGGAGATGACCTACCTCACCCGGATACACTACAAGGCACAGTCGGATGAAATCTGGGGCGAGCATGAAATCGATTACATACTGTTCATGCAGAAAGACGTGGATCTCAGCCCAGACCCCAATGAGATCAAAAGTCACTGTTATGTCACCAGAGAGCAGCTTAAAGACATGCTAACAAGGGCACAGAACAGCGAGTTGCTACTCACTCCGTGGTTTAGACTAATTGCCGAGACATTTCTGTTCAAGTGGTGGGATAACCTTCACAACCTAAAAGAGTTCACGAATCATGACACTATCCACAGGATGTGATTTCTCAACAATGCCAGTCCGTTAGTTGAACACAAAAAAAGCCTTCATCAGGGTATTGTAACTATAATCGTAGATTTTTACAGAAATAAGAACATGTTTCTTAAGTACATGTTTACCAAAAAGATTATGGTGGATTGTAATAAGTGGTATGAGGTTTCCATACCGCGAAAAAATTTAACAGAAAGCACTACTTTTATGAATCAATAAACGATATAAATGCGGTCCCTTCTAGTGGAATGGAAAAAAAAATTGTATTTGTGTCTTCATGTGTGTATGGAGATATTTAACCTCATGAAAGTGTTTAGTTGTCATTAAAACATTTTCAGAATAATTGTAAAGTGTTAAGACTGAATTACAGAAGACTTGCAAACTCTACACCGACAGCAGCTTCAGCTGCACTTGAACCTAGGACCCTAGTGCTGTGAGGCAGCAACTTGAATGATGAGCCACCATCCCAGGCTAGTCAGTACTTTAATTTAGAAAAGATTACATAATACAGGTGACAGTAGGTGGCAGCAAATACCAAGGAAACTGATTTTACTTTTAACTTGTTAATAAAATTCTGCATGTTCAAGTATCCTCACAAAACTCTATAATATGTATAGATCAGAACCGCCTCGCCACTTAATGAGCAACCTACCATAACAATCTCGTAACATTGATTGTTTTTGCTTTCATGCACACTACAGGCTGCATGATGACCACCAATGGTTTGACAGGTGATTTTTTTTAAACCTGACTGTTACCTCATTAAAAACGAAATCCTTACTGTCCACCTTCAAATAGAAGCACAATGTATTCTGACATTTATTAGAAATACTATTTATTCAAATGTATTCTAATTTCCCTTCAATACTTAACTCAAAAATATATGTTGCTTCACAACAGTTGGTTGGTGATGTTTTATGATTTACATTTTAATAATTTAGCAGATGCTCTTGCATCTCTGCGCGACGTGCAAAAGTGCTGTGGTTTAGGGGTTAATGTGCAATAAGAAACTGAGCTACATTCCCCCAATGATGAATACTGTGAGAAGGTATAAAGGAGAAAACGTATCAATAAACATGAAAAAAGCATACATACACATTAAAAGCTTCATAATCTTAGCATAAACATGCATAATATAAGCATACACATCAATACTGATTAATACTGCATGCTTAAATAAACCTGGCAATAAGTGTTTTGATTAAATAAACTAAGGCTCAGCCTTATCACCTCTTTAGCTGCTTCTGTTCTTCTATTTGAATGTTTTTTTTATGTTATTCAGTTAGTTATTGAATAGACACTGTAAGTAAAACCTGCAGCCATTGAAGACAGTTTAGACAGGCTTTGTTTTACAGCAAAGGAGCCAGTCTGATTCAAGAGTCAAACCATTAAAGAGAAATAAGCATGAGGCCCACCTTTACTGTTCTCAAAAAAAGACCTCTCAAACAGCAGATGAATAACAAAATGGTTTATTGGCTATCACAGAACCTTGATTTTCCGTTTTTTAAATAATTCTTTATAACTGTTTACATGGTCTACCTAAGGTATCAGTCAGATCATCAGGTAGTCTGTTCTCCTTAACAGTTGTTTCCTCAATAAAACATTAGGTCACATGGGGTTTTCTGTAAGCATTATATAATATTTTCCTTCCATTCTCCCCCATTCTCCTCACAGACAGTAACTGCTTCCCTCTAGTTTTGAGCACTGGCATGCTATTTGTGGAAGCTTTTAATGACAGTGATTATGTTCAAGGGTATGTTTATCTGGAGCTTAGGATGACCTTTCCTACCAGCATGGAAGAACTTTGACCCTGTCATTTTAAGACATACAAATACATTATATGCTTGATAACAAAAAAAAGAGTGTTGTTATTGTAGCTTTCCTGAAGCCTTGCTTAGAGGCCTGGTTCTTTCAGTGATGCGGTAACTCTGCTGCTTTGGGCACAGCAGACAATTTGGTGTGCATGCGTTTTCTTTTGAAGATAGGACGATCCACATTGATCAGTCACAATGCTCCATCAAGCTCTGCAGGCTGAGCGGACAGCTATTTTGCAACAGGATATAACCTTAATAATTATGTCCAGGACTAAACGCCTCTATCCTGAAGATTAAAGGACAGAGACAATTACACACATTTAAAACTTGTTCTCTTTTTCAGCAAGGCTGAGAATATTTGCTAGTATAGTTTCCATGTCATATCATACAAATGCTCCATATCATACCATTTATACAACATATTTAAAATATACGGACAAGGGGTTTAATCACATTCAGTATAATAAATAGTATAGTACATTCCACCAATAAATGGCAATCAAGCTGATTTATTTTGTAGTAATTTCAAATTATTCCACTGGTGGGCAAGGATGTAAGAATGAACTGCAAAGATATTGCAAATAAATCGCAGGACAACCCTGATTCACTTTTAAACAGTATCTTTCTTATTATGTAATTATTCTGTCAGGTTATAGGTATTGATGTGTAGATGACGCATGTTCTTTCTTAAATGAATCTTGAGCAAGGAAGTGAAGTGTTTCTCGTTGATACATGTCACAGCATAAATTCCTCAAGGGTCTCCCCCATTTAAAAAACTTCATTTAATGGTGCTTCCCGAATACTGATCTGCAAGATTTAAACATATTCTCCAGTGTCTATCAGTGCATTCAGATGATAATTATACATTTTCTTATCCATGATGGTTATGCAGAGACAGAAGCAGGATCTCATTGATGTAGTTAATTAGCAGAGCACCTTGTTTTGCGAGGGATGTATCTGACTCATTAGCGCTGGTTCTCTGTGCACTGAACATGCACATCAGGTTACCCTGGAGAGGAGCTCTTATTCGGAAATGATTGCAAAGCGCAGAAGATGACGCCAAGAAGATGTGTCATTTTTTTTATTATTCATGTCCTCCATTACATATTCTTCCTCTTTTGTTTTTTTGTTTTTTCACAAGCATGGAAGTTTTTCATTTTTGAATTTTTTATTGTAGGTACTTGGCAGAAAACATCTTCAAGGAGGTAAGAAAACAAAGCACACGAACATACCACTGCACAATATGAGTTAGAGTTAGAGTGGAGTTAGAGTTTTATGGTTGCTCAACAGTTTGTGTTGGTGCCTCACAGCATCAGAGCCCTGGTTTAAATTTGGTTAAATTTGAATTAAAATTCAATCAGTAGAGTGGATTGGTGACCACTAGTATGGCTCTGTGTGTGTGTGTGTGTGTGTGTGTGTGTGTGTGTGTGTGTGTGTGTGTGTGTGTGTGTGTGTGTGTGTGTGT
>JAOVYW010074350.1:0-18387 GCA_025775045.1 Hiodon tergisus | reverse complement strand
CTTCCAACTTTGTGGAAACAGTTTGGGGAAGGCCCTTTTCTGTTCCAGCATGACTGTGCCCCAGTGCACAAAACAAGGTTCGTAAAGAAATGGTTGGATGAGTTTGGTGTGGAAGAACTTGACTGGCCCGCACAGAGCCCTGACCTTAACCATATTGAACACCTTTAGGATGAACTAGAACGGAGATTGAGAGTAAGGCCCTCTCGTCCAACATCAGTGTCTGACCTCACAAATGCTCTTCTGAAAGAATGGGCAAAAATTCATAGGAAAAATAAATAAATACAGGCGCACTCCTAAATATTGTAGAAAGCCTTCCCAGAAGAGTGGAAGCAGTTATGGCTGCGAAGGGGGGACCAACTCGATATGAATGTCTATAGATTTAGAATGGAGTGTTATAAAAGCTCCTGTAGGTGTAATGTGTAGGTGTCCCAATACCTATGTCCATTATAATGTATATAATATGGTATTACTTAGTGTTTCTGCTTTGCAGTTAGGCGTTTTACTTTTTTTTAAATTATCATTCACAAACCTGATCTGAATGGTTACTTCATCAACACATATTATTCTTTGTGAAAGAAAGACTGGACAGCCCAATCAGAATAAGGATAAATATTTAGCTTGTGCACAAAACAGCCAAACACTAGTGATATAAAACAAAAAATATGACCAGAAAATGACCGTGTGCTGCAGGCCTGTACTGAAGAGATGAATTTCAATTTAGGTTACTGGATTTAAACGTTTCTGGTAGAAATCGTATTTCAAATTGGATAAAGCTCCCCATATCCTCCGCAGTCTTGCCCTGATCTTTTTAACAAGCTTTGTGGGCTCTTTCACGGCCTTCTAATCTAGCATCACTATAAGGAAAGCCTTTGATTGTTTTTCATTTGCTCAGGCCGTCGTCAAGTGCAACAACCCCTTTCTCAATAAGTCTGTAAAGAGAGACTCTGATGTTCTTTTGTATTACATTTCCGATTCATCAGGGGCTTTGTAGTGGTCAGCGCCAGCTGAAAAACATTGATGTAACATTAAAGAAGAGAATGGATGGGCATGGAAAACTAAGTTTTTCATTTGGATGTATTATAATTTATGGGCTATTATTACTTAGCTTACCATCAAAGCAAGCTCCGTCCTACAGCCATAACTGGACCTTTACATGTCCCCATTTCCAACATGTTGTTTCTATTAAAAATATGTATCATGCTATTGTATCTAGTATATTACACTTAAAAACTTTACAAAAAGGTTACTTGTAGAATTATGATCCGCATCAACAAACTACTTTTTGCGTCGTAAGTCATACTGGATACAGATGTCGCTAAATAAGTAAATAGCCTCATGCTCAGAGTTTCTAAAGTTCAGTACATTTGAACCGTATCCATGACCATCATTAGAACACAAGATACATTAATAATAAATGTAAAAAGTTTAATGCGTCCAACCGCAATTGTGTATTTCATCTGCAAAACACAACTATAAGGCTTGATCACCGAATCCTACCGATGGAGTTTAAGGAAATAAATTCCCCCTCTATGTTGCGTATGCTCTTCCCTTGTTATTATCGCCGCTTCATTCCCCTGCACATCACCGCGCTTAGCCATCCCAGGCGCCCAGCCGGGAGAAGTCACTTTGTTTGTAATGGTGGCCGTACAGAGGGCTCAGTCTGCATGGGTACATAAACAAATGAGGGAATTAATCACCAGCCACTTCAATGGCAGTGAGAGCTGACAGGAGAACAGTAATGACTGGATCATTCATCTGAGAAACGCCGTCAGGTTGGTGTAGGAGCTGCGTGTGGCTGGCAGCACAGCGAGAGAAGAAGAAAGGCATGCAGTCAAATAAATAACAGCCCGCCATGGGAGGGGGGAGGGGTATTATTGCGCGCTCAAAGTGAACTGATTAAGCACGTTCACACTGAAATCATACTCTCTGAATCCAAGACGATGTACTCAAACAGTAAGCTCAAACTCTTCAGGAAAAAAAAAATATCTGTCACGTTGAGGCACGCACAAAGCTACACTAACAACCGAGTACGTTTTCATGCAAACCAGACGTGAAAGATAGCGGTCAACTAAGTGACTCCGGCTTTGAACGCAGCGGCGTTCGTCAGTTTAATCTCAGGGCTTTTCTCGTTAGCACTGGCTGAAAGACAGCCACCCCTGAGCTAATGCACACTTTATATCAGAAAGGCTTTGAGACATTTTTATCCCGAGATAAATGTGCACTCTGCCCTCGTCCGCGTCCATTCTCAAAGGAAAGAGAACGCGGGCCTGGTCTGGAGGTGGGCCGACATTCTTAATAAAGAGGGCTGAAGGCTTCCTTTGGCTCCGGCATCACCCAAGGCTCAAGGCCTCAGCTTCAGTCTGTGATGAATTACAAACACAGAAAATATACATAAGAACTGGCCCCAGGCCCAACAAACACATAAACGCAGAATAATCATTCAATGTTTTTTGATTAAACGGAAAATAATCCCAACGATGCAAAGCCTCTAGGTACATGAATATGAAATTAATTCATAATTAATCAGGAGGGTTCTGCGATCTTGCAGGTTTCTTGTGTAAATAAGTAATAAACTTCAGTGGCTCACAATTGAAAGTGATTCTCAAAACCCACATAATCGAAGAGAAGTAGTCTCATAACAAACAAGCGTCTGTTGGGGACCCGACCTTCTGAAAATTTTCTGGCTGAGAGGTACAGTAAAACACTCTGCCCTTTAAACATTTTTCTGCCCGAGTGACAAAAATGCAAATATGTTCAGAACACATTTCACAGCACTGAGCCATAGTGTCAGATCGCAACAGGTGAATAGATGGATCAAAAGGCTCTTTGGCTGTCTGCTGCGTCTGGGGCTAAGCCTTACCAACAACCCGCAGTTCTGGCCAGACAGGAACCAGTGCCAGGCGGCCCTTCGCTGAACAACAACATGCCAAAGTTAAATGTCATATTCCTGGAAATGAGAAAGCTGCCTCATCCAAAGACACTGCTTATGTAAACAAGCGCAAAACGCGTACCGCACAACAAAAGAATGTAGCGGAGTAAAGGGCCATCTGCCCTGGCAGAGACAGGACGTATCGTCGGAACAACCAGATGCATTTTTTTAACGGAAAGATCAAAACTCCACACTCGTGTAAGCACGGCACAGTCAGCCAGTGGAGAGCCTGCAGCTCTTCAGATTACTGGCAGGAAGGTTACAGTTTTGTCATCGAGCCGGTGTTTTCAATCTAAAACATCATATTGACTCCTTTCAAACTGTGCGTTTAGTCCTCATTTACAGGTTGTTACTCTTTCAGTGTCGATCCACTGTGTCGCATAGTATTACATATTACCCAAGCCTAGAATGAGTTTCACAAGCTACATGATTATTAATTGATTATGCTATGACAGAAACAAAGAAAATCGGTTAAAAATGCAACATGGCCAAAAGTATGTGGACACCTCTTCAAATGAGTGGATTCGGCTATTTCAGCCACAGCTGTTGCTGACATGTGTATAGAATGGAGCATACAGCCATGCAATCTCCATAGACAAACATCGACAGTAGATTGGCCTTTACTGAAGAGCTCAGTGGCTTTCAATGTGGCACTGTCAAAGTCGGTTTGTCAAATTTCTGTACCTGCTTGAGCTACTAGGTCAACTGTAAGTGTAGTTATTGTGATATCAGTTGCGAAGTGGTAGGCCATAAAAGTTCACAGAACAGAATCACAGAGTACTGAAGCACGTAGCATATAAAGATCGCCTGTCCTCGGTAGCAAGACTCGCTTGTTTGAAAAAGCTCCAAACTACCTCTGGAAGCAACGTCAGCACAAGAACTGTTGTCCAGGAGCTTCATGAAATGTTTCCATGGCTGAGCAGCCATGTGCAAAGCCAAGCATCGACTGTAGTGGTGTAAAGTCCGCCGCAATTGGACTCTGGAGCACTGGAAACGTGTTCTCTGGAGTGATGAATCACGCTTCACCATCTGGAAGTTTGAAGGTTGAATCTTGGTTTGGCAGATGCCAGGAGAACTGCCCGAATGCCTAGTGCCAACTGTAAATTTTAGTGGGGGGGAATATTTCATGGCTTGGACTAGGCCCCTTAGTTCCAGTGAAGGGAAATCTTAATGCTACAGCATAACATTCTAGATGAATTTGTACTTCAAACTTTGAGGCAACAGTTTTGAGAAGGCCCTTTCCAGTTTCAGCATGACAATGCCTGCGTGCTCACAGCGAGGTCCACACAGAAATGGCTTTGTCTGGATTTATATTCAAGAACTTGACTGTCCTGCACAGAGCCCTGACCTCAAACCCACCAAAAACCTCTGGGATGAGTCAGAACGCTAACTGCGAGCCAGGCCTAATCGTCCAACATCAATGCCCGACCTCATTAATGCTCTTGTGGCTGAATGGTAGCAAGTCCCTGCAGCAATATTCTAGTAATATAGTAATATATCTAGTAAAAGGCTAAAAAGCCTTCCTAGAAGAGTGGAGATTGTTATAGCAGCAAAGGGGGGACTAACTCCACATTAATGGCCATGAAGAGCAGGTTTTCACAGCCTTACAGTGTTGTTTGGGATAAAATAATATTTGTTTAATCTCAAACTGTCCCAGATACCAATAACATATTTGTAAATAACATTTGTTTCATGTAATTCACACCAATTATTTTATTTTTTTGCAGAAACATGTTTTAATTCATTTTCTATTATAAAGTTAATTTGCCAGTGTTAATACTTTTTCAAAAATCAAATACATTTTCAAAAATTCTAATCAGAAGCGGTTTATTTTTTGGAGGGTACTTAATCAGCTCTGGATTCTTTTCCACCAACAAAAGCATTGTTTCTAAACTGGGATCAAATCTGTTTCCACTGAAGCCCAGTTTGATGAGATGCATCCCCTATTCTGTGTAAACTCTGGACTGTTTTATGTTTATGTAAACTAAGAAAAAGATCTGGAATGAGAAGTGTGTTGTAACTGATATTACAGACAGTCAGAACACCACCAAGAATTCCAACTGCTCAGGGCCGGTCATTATAAGTTCCGTAGCAGAGGGAATCATTGTATTTGGATTACGGTTACACTGCCCTCTGCCGGCAAATAACAATTATTGCAGTTACGGCTTGTAGTTAATTATATTGCAGTTTACTTTCTTATATATCTATATCATAGTATATATTTTTAGTGTAATAATGTAAAATTGCAGACTTTTCTGATGTAGCAGCATTTGGAACACCTCTGGTCATGTTACATTGATTATATTAATTTGTGTTTCATTTGTGACAACACACCAGTTGAGTTGTCAGCCATCTGACTGCACCAAAAACTCCTTCCTTTTTAAAAGGGATGTCAATCAAGCTGCCGGGGTTTTCACCAGGGTTTTGCACTTAACTGGAAACAAGAGCAATTCCCAGCAATTGTCAGAAAGGGTATTGTTGCCTGATTGTCTGAAAGTAATCTTGCTTTGCATCAAAGCAAGAAATGTCGTAAGGGATAAAGGAGATTGGCAGCTGTCATGGTCAGCCATGTCAGTTTTCTGGATGAAACCTTTCTTTGATTGCATGCATTGACTTTTATATTGCCTTTTCTTATTACTTCATAATTATTTCAACACGCACCATAGTTACCTAGCTGACTAGATATCATGAATATACAGTATGTGAGCATGAACTGCAAGAGCCATCAGCTTTGAGGAGACACAGCGGAGAATAGGCTTCAGCCATCAAAGAGAGCTAGGCTTTTGAACCTTATTTATGTTATGTATAGTAAATACATAACAAGGCTATATCCTGCAAACCAAATCAAGTCTATCGCATGTCTGTGAAATGTTTGAACTGGTCTGTTTCACACATTGGCTACCATTGGCATGTTGCTCATTTTAATAATCCAAGTAATTTAGCCTGCTGTAATTGAATTGTGAGTACTCAAGACAGAGTTGATTTGATTCTAAATTAATACTATATGCAAATTTAATTAAGCATGCCTGGCAGTAAATTGAGTCTGTGCTTGCTCGTGATCTAGTCTAATTCTTGGAAGAAAAAAAATGTGCTTAATTTATTTATAAATGTAGCAGGCTTATATTAATCTTTCATGAATAAATAAGGGGAAATACAAGAAAACAAAAGGAATCTGCCAGGTTCAGTATTATTGGGCTTTAATGTCTCCATATTGAATCTCTAAGTGGTCCCAACGACAAGTCTGTCTAAATAAGAAAATACCCGACTTGTAATATAGTTTTATTCTAATTCAAGCAATATAAATATCCTCAAGTTCCTTTTTCAAATGCATAGTATTGGGAGTAAGTCAAAAGTAAATAGCCCTGGAAATAATTGCAGAGTTGCATTGAGAATACAACCAACAAAAGTCAATAGCAATAGCCCTTCGCCTCGGACAGAGCAGCCATTTTACTCAATAAACTGTTCATATTTTGGTTTGAAATCGTTAGCATTGTCCACACATGACAGCTGAATCGGAGCCTGACATTAAGTCTATATTCTGAGACCACGCAGCAACTTTGTCCAGACAACTGCCCGCAACAAGGCTAAAATGTTACCTAAAATGTTTTAAATCAAAGACAAGCTACACTGATACCTAACTGGGCCTGAGCAGAGTAAGTTACTTTTTTTTTTTTTTTTATAGCTTATCGGAGTACATTGTTTGTTGTTAGTTTTGTTGTTAGTTTTGTTGTTTATTCCCAAAAAATTTGCAGTTCACAACCCACCAGTGTCGGGGTCAGTTGTAACAGGTAAAGGAGGCAAGAAAACGTAACACCGAGAACAGTGTTACAAGTGAGGGAACCTGGCCATTGGTCCATTGTAGACAAAGAAAGTGACAGTTTAGGCAGCAGAAGATGTGAAAAACTTTCAAGCAAAAATCCCGCCAAAAAAATAAATAAAAGAGAAAAAGAAAACAATGTCCCAATTTGGCTCTTAAGAGCGTTCTGGAGATAATTGGGCTTTGTATTTGTAAAAATACAAGGGTGAAATAACATATCAAATCTACAAATTAATGCTTTTCCGTTAACAAGAAACAAACATGATTAGTCAGTCAATACAAGCTGAATCACTCTGAATTGCTCTGAAAGGGGCGGAAGCTGTTGAGAAGAGAAAAGAGAAAACTTCACCCATGGATGTAATTAGCCCGTCGGTAATTCAAACAAAGCCCCTGCTTTACTACATATGACTCCACTGAAGGGTTTAAATAAATATGCTGTGAGAGCTAAGATTTTCCATTTAGTATAATTTTAAGCACAAGCCACTGGGCTTAGAATAACTAGATTAGATATTCAAAGGATTTGGAAATCTGAGACGCATCAAACACGGCGATTGATTAGGAAGGTTATTCTTTTGTTGGTTCATTCATAATAAGCCATTAATCAGGTTACACTTTTTATGCGCATTTGTTTTCATTCAATGTAAATTGGGCGAATAATTAGGCGTATGGTATAATTTTTCATGTGAGCGTGGTTAACATTTGGTTATTATCAAAATCGCAGTTCCCTAAAATCGAAATATGAACCATCAACAATGGATTATTTCCCTCAAGAACCAAGAACTATTGGAGCAGATTTGCCAAATCTTACAAGAATACATCTGACATTGTGTGCTTCAAATATTACACAAGCATGCAGTCAGATCTTAATTCTAATTTTCTTTCAGAGCCTGCATCCACGACATTGAGCTGGCAGAATTTGGTAAATGGGAGTCAGTATTGCAGCATGTCAGCAACCGATGCACCCTGGAAAAACGCCCAAGAAAAGGCCTGCCCTCTCGAGGAATGGCCAGGGATCTTTTTAAGCGAAGGCAGTTTGCCATTTTCACCCGAAAACCATCTAATGAAAGAAGACAGGAAGTCTTAAAGTAGCCTTCAACCTCCCAAAGGCTCAAAGGGACGCTTGGTCAAGGCCTGGATCATGACATTAAGCCTCCACTAGGGGAACAACTTGATATTGACCATCCAAAAAATTTGCTTTCATGTGACGAGTCAAGATTTCCGTCTGGTACATGTTCAGAGTAGAAGATAACTTGCCTTCATCAAGCATACCTCACTGTAACTGTACTGGGAACGAGTGGAGAGTGGAGTTTATTCTATAAAGCAGTGGTTCTTAACCTGGGCTCCATGGACCCCTGCAGGGTAAAAATGTAACATTTATATTTATTTACATGCATTTTTCTAGGGAAGGAGTCCATAGCTTTCGCCTGATTTTCAAAGGGGTCTGTGACTCAAAAAAGGTTAAGAACCACTGCTATAGAGTGTCAGTCACCCTTTCTGAAAGGCCCAGGTGTCTTAGTCTGACCCTTTCAGGGGCCAAACCCACAGCTGTAGGTGGAGAAGAGTCTACCGTCTGACCCAATAAGGTAACACTCGTTTCTGCCGGATCTCCTCTGGGTAGGATGGGAGCAATACCACCAATGGGAATGTATATAGAAGATAGAAACCAGCAGCACATCTATGAACAGACACCCTGTGTCTCTTTCCATGGAGAACCAGGTGGGGCAATACGTTGCCCCCAGTTCAGAGTGATCCCGAAAATATCCCAGATGAGACTCACCACCAGTGGATTGAGCGTTGATTCCGTCGCGTCCAGAACCCCTTTTGACGAGAGATGGGAGCTGTGGATGAAACACTGAAGCTCCAGAAGGTTTATTGGGAGCCCACGCCACACATGCCCCCATGCACCCTGCACACCTAGTGCATTCCACTCACTACCCCAGCTCAAGTTTGAGGCGTCCATGGTGATCACTTAACATATTTTGACCACACCTAGTCATACACCTAGGGGTAAATGACTTGTCGCCACCAGGAGAGCGCCCGAAGGCAGTTGATAGACTCAACATGTGGTGGGGCACCCTGGCATTGAACCATGCCTGTAGGGCTAACATGCAAACAAGGCCCGGTGATGCTGCTGCCATCAGACCCAGAAACCTCTGGAATGTCAATGCTTGAAGAGCTTTGTCTAAGCAATCTTGTTGTCAAACAGAGTAGAGAGCATGCCTGGGATGGAACTAGTCAGCTCTTTTCATAGTTTACACTCAAGGCAAGCCTGGAGAGATTGGCATCAAGCTATGACGTGGCGCCATCTCTGGAGACTCAGTACAGATGAGCCAGTCATCCTGTGGTTCAGGACCCTGATGCCCTTGAGCCTCAGGGTGGCCAGAATCACATCCATGCACTTTGCGAAGAAGCGTGGAGCTAGGGAGAGGACGGAAGGACAATGGAAAATCCAGGAGCGGGGGGGTTGATGCATGGGACTGTCTCTGAGACCACTATTGTAGTTTGGGTAAGGATATATTAGCCTGTCAACCACCTATTACTTAGGGAAAATGTCGTTGAAAGCCTTCAACAACTCCCAAGCTTCCATTGTGCGCCACAAAAGGTCTGTCACCACTTGACCAAAAGTAAAGTCTGATGTGATTGGTGCATCCAGCAGGGCCATCTTGTCAGCACCTACTAGCTTGGTCTGTGACAGCCACAAATGGTGGCTACTAAGGTAGTCAACTTCCTGCCCGTTAACTGGTTGATGAAAAACATCCCTGAAGCTCTGAAACTCAACTGATCAGGGCCGAGCCCCCAAAAAGCTGAAGCTAATATTCCTGCTTAGATCTATTAGAGAGACAGAGTCATCCTTAAACTGGTTATCAAGCCTTTCTTGATAATCAGTTTGTTGTATGCATGGGGTTCTGGGAGGTTCGAGTTCTAGTTCTGGCTAGACAGAAACTTTAGCAGGAGGTGACAGCACCCCTCTTTTTCCAGATTAATAACTGCAGATTAGTGCTGCTCTAAAAGCGCAGACAACTTGTACCATGAGGTCTACCGGAGGATGAGAAACTGTGTCTAGGTGGAGGAGGACGAGGAAGACGAGGAGCCCTTAGCAGAAGAGGAAGAGTCTCCATGTGCCGAGGAGGCTGAACTTCTCATGCTCTCTACCGTCTGTTTGCTTTCTGGGACTCTTCTAATGCTGCTCCCACTCATAGGGCATCCCCCTGAGGCCAGGGAGACTGAGGCTAGGGACTGAAGATATGCCCTGCCCATCAATGCCCTCCTGAAGATCAGTCAAAGCACGCTCAGTGTGCTCTTGCCTACAGAAGTGCAGGCAAGACCCACCTACTGAAGGGATGTTCTTCGGGCAACGGTCACAAAAATAATGGTCTAAAGGTTTGTAGCACTGCCTCGACAACGGCTGGATGTGTTAGACAGCATCCAGAGAGCTGAGGCATGTGCTTACATCAATGCAACTAAAAGCAATTAGCACCAGCAGAATACTAATGATACTGATACTGAGACTGGCTTTCCTGTGAATAAAAGCAACATCGAAGTTTTTTTTCCAACAACGACAATAACAATTTAATGAAAAGTGCAAGGCTTTACAACAAAAACAAAGTGAACGCTAGACCCGAGGAACTCACAGGCTTCCATAGAGGTCGTGATTGGGCTAGCTAGCCAAAACAACACAATATTACTGCCAAACCCTTTTCTTTTTTTTAAACAAACAACAAGAGTAAATGACCACACTAATATTCTTATCAGGATGTTGGAGAAGTCTCTAGAGTGCAGAATGGAAATATGTGTAGATACTAGTAATAAGTTAGTACTCATCCTTAACTGCACAGTTCTGAGTCTAAAGGAAAAAAAAGAATTAATATCTGGCTCTGCATGCTTTTATAATATTTAGGATGCAAAACGTCACACGTGCTCTCTCAAGATTTGGCATATCTGCTCAGATATTTCAGACTCTTGAGGGAAATAACCCATTGTTGATGTTTACATGTTTCATATTTCAAAGGGAATCTCAAATGTCATTCTCTTGGAAAACAGAATGTAACTTTTTTATTCCTTTCTACTAAGCACATTGGCTCAGTTTCGAATATTATTATTCCCTGAATGTGAAAGATTTTGCTTTTTTTTTGGAGTTTTTTTTAAGTTAAAAGGAAAAAACCAAACTATAGGTTGTCCAAATCTTCCACAGTGCATACAATTTAGTTATATTTACCTTTTATCACTATGCTTTTCAACCAGCTAAACAATCACTGTCCCCATTTTTTGTTATTTGTTTATTTACTACGATATTAGTTAATTTATATTCCCCTTTATTCTGTTAACCTTAATTAGACTCCAACCTAACATTTCAGTAGATCCCAGAGTCGAAAGTTTTTGAATGGCATCCTTTAACTTTCGACAGTTTACAACAGCTTCAGGCAGTTTTAATATTCAGAATTGGTTTAGGTAGATAAAGGAATCATATTTTTGAGGTCAGTACTATAAGGACATTACGTACGAGTCTGTTATTTGGAGGATTCCAGTCAGTCCAGGGATCGCTAGGCATCACTCTGGGAACTCCAGTGGCGCTGTTAGCAGCGGACTTCCGTTCCAGGGCTTTAACGCTGAATATTTTGATGGCTGACTATTCATACCAGAAAAACTGCACAATTCTGGGCAATTTCATTTTACTCTGGACAGAGTATGTGGCTGTTATTCGCCGTGGTAACAGCGACGAAGAATCAATTTTTGAAACTTAGTGGTAGCATGAAAAACACAGGGAGCAAAAAAGTAAAATATAAGTATCCATCCAGGAATGTTACATAAGCATTTCATCAAAATTTACACTGTTGTGACAGGGAGAGCCATTACTATAGAATGGGCTACCTGCCCATCGGTTTGCAAGCTTACATTAGACATTTTTTAACGATGTAGTTTTAATGATGAAGGCAGTTTTACCCAACGTGAAAACCTTTGCTACTTCTACTACCAGACCCACCCACATAAGATATTATTTTTGTTGACCATTACAGGGAATAAGATTTGTTGTTGCCGATCCACTGAACTAGCTTGAATTACCAAAACTGTTATACGGAACTTAATAAGCCAGACCATTTAATCATGTGTTGACTAATGCTCAGTAGATCAGCGTTCAAATCTTGTCGGCATAATATACATTCACACAATTTGAATATTCTTTTATCTCGGGTAATTAGGAACGGTAAAAACAATCAAACTTTTCCAGGCATGCCAACGCTCTCACTTTCCTTTGTTTACATTTGTAAAATATCACTATCCTTAGTAAACCTGTGGAAATTAATTGACTTAGTTGGCAAGTGTGATCATTTTCAGTACAAAATATAACGTATAATATATACAATTAAATACTTCAGAGGAGAGGGGGAGACTCTGGCTGTCGAGGACCAGGGCTGTCAACCCATGTGCTAAAAAAAAGTATTGCTTCGCAGAATTAATTAAAGATGATCGTTAAATTCTTATGAACCACATTTAATTCAGTAAGCAATATCTCATTAATACTCAAAGACGACTTTTACCGATCCGTAAACACGCTGTTAATTGAAGCTATCCGGCTTATTTACTTAACTGTGAAACAGTGGTCAAAGACTGGCTCCAGTATTAGGGGCAGCTGCATGTACTCTTGATACATTCTGTGATGACTCGGTGATACATTATTCATTTTAGCAACTTTAGCAAACCCTGTGAAGTCTGAGCTCAAGAAACGCCTGTCACGTTTCCAAGGCAACCAACAAGCACCAGCATCCACCGTGATAAATGGTGCATAGGGGACACAGAGGAAAACAGAACCCACACACGCCAACAAACAATGTGTCACCTCACCTAAAATATGACCCCACTTCTCAAACGTGTCACCTCACCTAAAATGTGACCCCCACCTCACAAACAAATGTGTCACCTCACCTAAAATATGACCCCACTTCACAAACGTGTCACCTCACCTAAAATGTGACCCCACTTCACAAATGTGTCACCTCACCTAAAATATGACCCCACTTCACAAACGTGTCACCTCACCTAAAATGTGACCCCCACCTCACAAACAAATGCTCCAATAATTAGATGAGGCCAAGGTGCAGCTGGGATGGCATCTGAGGTACTTCTCTGAGTAGATCCTTGTTGAGATGGCTTCCTCTGGAAGGGTTGATCCAGTGAAGTGAAAACACCCATTTTGTCCAAAATTCACTCACACACACTTTGGGAATTCAAGGCACGCATAGGTTTCTCACCAAACAGACTGCTATTTCATTATATTTGAGATAGTTATCTCTGTAGAGACAAACACTGCCCTCATGCAATACAGTTATGATAATACAACTAGTATCGATACATATTACTATATTCAGTATAGTAAAAGTGTGTGATTGGTGCTCAAGTGCAGTGACTCCATCACCACGGAATCCTGCTTCCCTGAACGTTACGAGAAACCTTATCATACATTTCCATGATCACATTTCAGCAAAAGTTTGCGGTAGAGCAAGTCGACTAAAATTTTAAATACAGACAAAAATGTAGAAACATTTTCCCAAAAACCCATTTACTTTTTCAGAAAACAACAACTTTTGTCATAAAAAATCAATTTACAACTTTAGATAAGCAGAAGACTAAGTACAGGCACAGATATAGAACGTCTCACAGCGTGGAGGCCTACTGACCTTCCATTCTTATTCCCATTGAGTTCCCACTCCCAGGAGGCAAATGTGTGGGATGTCTGAATCGATCATTTAAAATAAAGGCAGTCAAAAGCTGTTCAATATCACTGTGCAATCTAGATCATAAATGAACATAGTAGAAATTATAAAGGGAATTTGTCCATCGGCCGGTAACATTGAATGAAAGAAAAGACAAAATCCAAGAAACAAAAGGAATTCTCTGTACAGGAGTATAGAAACCACGAAAATGGTTACATTGGATATATCAAGGTCAAAAAGCCGAGAAGTAATTTGCTCTCCACTTTAAGTCTGAAGTCCTCATTTCAAAACCCTAATGTAGTTTTCAATTGCTATAGCCTGACTTAGAAACCATTTGGTCTAGGGTCAACACAACTGAAAAGCAGGTACATACATTAATGAGGTAATAAATTAAAATGAGGTTGATTCGTACAATCAAATTAATCCAATATAGGCATTTCTTAGCCATTAACTCAAGAGAGTCAAAAACAATGCCTTATCCATTTGATTGATAATAGTCCCCCCTCCACACACAAAATATCAGTTTATGGGCAGATGCTAAAAGAACTGGCGTTCTCTAAGAGTCATAGAGCCAATTTGTAAGACAACAGGCAACCCCCCCAGATCAAGCTGTTGAAATACAAATAAAACAAGCAAAGCGGAAAGCTTAAGGTTTTGTAAATTCATAAATTGAAAATGACCGAAATACAATATAGAACTTTCTAAATGACAGGATCGGTCAATTCTTGGCAGCACCTTTGAATCTTCACTTGGCTCACAGAGTACTGCGCAAATTGTAACTGGGGAATATCGCTGTTTAAGTTTTCCGTTCTGATTTAATTTATAGCCCGCATGCATAATGCTGCTAAACCTAAAGCTTTGCAAGTAGCCACAGGAAAGAGGAAAAAAGATAAAAGAAAAAAAAACTGAAATTAGTAGAAAAATATCCACACTAATTTATTTACTTGGCCTGAACTGACTCCTTTCTAAAGGCAACTTACATCTGAAGGGAGATGGCTCCGGCAATACAATAGTTCTGTTGATAGAACAGACTTAAAAACATCACAAGGCAGTCATTCCTTAGTGCTTGTATTGCCCATCTTCAAGGCAAGTGGTCATTTCTTCATCTCGGGATCTGCCGTTACCCAAATATTACAGCTTCAGCAGGTTGCAGACTATCAAAATCGAAATACAACACGCATATAGAATAATCAACAGAAACCCCTTCGTATATTCAATACAACATAATCGTAGTAATATATAACTGTACATGGGGCGACTTCTAGAAGCAATTCAGCACTCTGTTTATTGCACTCGTTTGAATTAGACAGCACTGTAACCGTTCCATCCCGTGCCATCAGCTGCAGCAGAGTGGACCTAAGTGCAGGTAAACCAAGCACCTACTGCACAGGAAGTAGCAGCAGAAGCAGCAGCAGCAGCCACAAATCAGGGACAAACCCCGTTCCCTCACCCTCTTTAAATCGCGCTTACAATCACACTTGGAACTTGCTGTAGTCTGTAAGCCGTATATAGCCTACAACAAGCAGAACCATTTCCTTGGGAGAACCATGAAAGGTTTATTACTTTCTCTGCTAAATTTGTAATTTTATTTACTAAAATGTAGTATTTCAAATGTTCTTTTTTTGTTTAATCTGCCAAATGTTTTTAATGAACAAATATTATATTGGCATATTAAAGCTATTGCTATGTAGGATTTATATTCATATTTTTCCTAACATAGCATTTTTCCATATACATTAATATGAAGAAAAAAAATATAATTTAACAGTTAGACCCACAGCAAATTTTTCCCCCGTTTAAAATACTGTTCAATACCAAATTTAAATGAAAGGAAAAGTATTCCATGCAGGGAATCCATACATGAATCAGGGTGTATATTCTACTTAAGAAGCACATGAAAAAGTAACAATTTTTACACCCTTACAAGGTACTAGACATGTAACGCATCAAGCTTGGGGAGAGCATCACTGCCAGATGGAAGGTGAAGTGATGGAGGACTTGCGTGGGAGTTGGGGGGGGGGCTGGTGGTTTGGCGAGCGACTGCCTGGCCTGGCTCTAGTTCCTCTGGAAAACGCCCTGGGCAGCCGAGGTGGCAGCACTGGCAGCAGCGGTCTGGAAATTCCTGTTGTTGAGGACGTCCTGAGAGAACTCCTGCTGGGCCTTCTGGAAGCTGGCGCCCGTTCGTCGGTATTTGGAGTGAACCTGCAGATGACATATTTTGCCACAGTCAGGGAGCCATTCCTACACTCTGGGCAATAACTGGGACCTTCAACACGTGGGTTTCCCAGGCCAGAGCTTCTCATCAGATCAAAGGCTTGAAAACCCATACTGCAGCAAACGTGAAGCCTGGCAAAGGAACGCCGGTAAGGTGTGATGTGTCTTTGCTTCTTCCGGTTAAGGGAACATTTACTAAAAAGACCACTGTCTTGATATTCACTTTCAAAATGTGGGATTTTCTCAGAAGTACAACTTCAGTGAATGAAAAAATGCACGCACTGGAATAAAACACGTTTCCTGCCGTGTATAATTCTACTTGAATGTTTAGATATAAAGCTGTGAAGTACTCACCATTTTGAGCAGGATAACTGAGAGCACAGCACACACTGTGAAGAAGCCAGCCACCACCATCATCAGAACAGCAACACCCACGTTGGTTTTGATCATTGAAATGGCAGTGATCCAGCCACTACAACCAGAAGAGTGATACGTACATAAAAACATTCTCACATTTAACAGGAAGTGATCAATCAGCAACGGGGGTCTGATCAAATTAACCAAAAGGTCTGGTTCCACACCTCAGCGGACTGCGCATGTGCATTGAATCTGCCCGGTTTGGTCGCCAGTAATAACTGAATACCGATTTAAGGCATTTCCGAAGAAAGGGCCTATGACAACAGACACAACAGACAACCAAGCGAATGATTACATTTTGGGCATGTATATACAGATGGGTGACAAATTAAAGGAAAACCTAAAGTGAGGGGGGCTGGAGGCTCTGTTACGCTATGGTAGGCATTTTCCTGGCGTGGTTTGGGTCCACTTGTCCCCTTAGAGTGAGGGTTCAATCCCATGATGAAAAAGTTAAATACTGATGGGAGTAGTTTCTTCCAGGATGACAATGCCACCATACACAGGGCATGAGTAGTCACTGAATGGTTTGATGAGTGAGAAAATTATGCTATGCAGTTGAACACCTATGAGAAAGTTTGGACAGCGCTCTCCACCACAACCATCATCAAAACACCAAATAAGGGAATGTCTTGAAAGAATGGTGTTCCATCCCTCCAGTAGAGTTCCAGGTGACTCGTAGAGCACCTTACTGAGACGGTTCATGTTGGTTTTTCCCTAATTTGTCACTAGTCTGTAGCTCTTATTGGCTCAGAAATGGTCCTTGGATGACGTTGCGTAAAAAAATGCTGCAGAGGATTCAGTATGATGCAAGCTGCCCTCCATTCAATTAATTGGTCTACTAGGCTTCCTAATCCATGAGGAGGTCACCATAGAGAACCTCTCATCTCATTATGACTTCTAATTGTATTAACCATAAATGTAACCCACCTACATAATCTGCCATTTCCAGACTTTTGTTTTTTCAATTATGACACTTTGTTGCTTGCACGACCAAAAAAAAAGTACTTTCCATACAACGATTTTCCGAACAGAACCAGACGACTCACCTGTTGCCCCACCTAGGGATGCCCACGCACTGAATGATATACACCACCACTTGGAAGAAAAAGACGAAGAAGAAGAAAAAGAAACTGAAAGAGCTGTCGGACCTGGAAAACAAAATAAGATTATATTAGATTAGATTGCCACGTTCCACAACCATCAAAGGAACGCTAGTGAGAAATATAAATACACAGAACATAACTATTCTTTTGTTACTTTATTATCACAATGTGACACATAGATGTTTTGTTTTGTGTAAAAACTATAAAAATAACAGTAGACCCAGTAAACTGACCAACCACCTCCCTGTGTCAGATCACTCCGGGCGTTCTACAAAGTGGAGCCAAAACCCGGGGTGGCGGGGCAATCAGATACAGGGAGGGGGAAGGACAGTTTTTTTTCTTCTTGTTTTAACACCTCATTTCAGAGGTTTCACTTTTCCCATCACTACAGAAGAATAGAATCTGAAACACGGGACCCAAAACGTAAGCAGCACTAAAACAGCTTATCGAATAAATTTTATTTTACAAAACAACAACACAAAGAAAAGTACCGCCATTAAACATAGCATTTTCAGTCTATTTAAAAAAAATAAATAATAATAATAATAATTTTAAAACTATTTTAATTTTTGGCACCCGAGTGTGGTCTCATTAAAGAAACCACACCCAAGTGTGTCCTTGGCTGTGTAGTAGTAGTACTTTATTATCCCCCATAGGGGAAATTGTGAACTGTAAACTAGACATCCTTTCATAACCAACAATTAGCCTTTTTTTTGTTTGTTTCAACAGTGACGGCATACAAATTAATAAACCAGATCATGGCTAATTGCTATACCTTTACCATTAAATACCTGAAGTCAATTGGGTGTGGATATCAAAACATTTTTACTGAACGCATCAGCAGACTACTCACTTGAAGGCTTTGTACACTGGCCTGTACCAGCAGAGGAAAGAACACGGGGTGAAGAGGATGAACCAGAGGATGGCCAGACCGAAGTCCACCCCGTAGGTCGCGTCCGTAGTGAAGTAGGCCAGGCAGGCCAGCAGGTTCAGGAACAGGGTCACGCAGTGCACTAATGGGAGGAGCATTTTGTTCCAACCGTGCCAGTGTCAATAACATGTAAAACGCGATAATCAGAGCACACCGGCTCGGTTGAATTTGAGGACACAACATTTTATATATATATAAAAAATAAAATATGCTGATATATAAAATATATATATTATATATATATATATAAAAAATTAAATATGCTG
>JAOVYW010074349.1:0-18387 GCA_025775045.1 Hiodon tergisus | reverse complement strand
AAGTCGCCAATGCTCTGCTGACTCAATAACTGCAGAGTTCCAAACCTCCTCTGGCATTAACATCAGCACAAAAACTGATGAGTTTCCATGGTCGAGCAGCTGTATGCAAGCCTTACATCACCAAGCACAATGCCAAGCGCTGGATGGAGTGGTGTAAAGCACGCCGCCACTGGACTCTGGAGCAGTGGAAACGTGTTCTGTGGAGTGACAAATCATGCTTCTCTATCTGGCAGTCTGATGGATGAGTCTGGGTTTGGCGAATGCCAGGAGAACATTTCCTGCTTGACTGCATTGTGCCAACTGTAAAGTTTGGTGGAGGAGGGATAATGCTATGGGGTTGTTTTTCTGGGGTTGTTTTTCTGGGGTTGGCCTAGGCCCATTGAAGGGACATTTTAATTCTTCAGCTTACCAAGACATTTTGGAAAATGCTATGCTTTGGGAATGGGCCTTTTCTGTTCCAGCATGACTGTGCCCCAGTGCACAAAGCAAGGTCCATAAAGGCATGGTTGGATGAGTTTGATATGGAAGAACGCGACTGGCCCGCACAGAGTCCTGACCTCAACCCTATCAAACACCTTTGGGATGAACTAGAACGGAGATTGCGAGCCAGGCCCTCTCGTCCAACATCAGTGTCTGACCTTACAAATGCTCTTCTGGAAGAATGGGCAAATATTCCAACAGACACACTCCAAAATCTTGCAGAAAGCCTTCCCAGATGAGTAGAAGGAAGCTGTTATAGCTGCAAAGGGGGGACCAACTCAATATTAATGCCTTTGGATTTATAATGGGATGTCATAAAAGCTCCTGTAGGTGTAATGTGTAGGTGCCCCAATACTTATATGTATGTATATATACACTGTGTATACATGCACACAGACGTGGCCAAATTTGTATGTGTGTATAAATATATATATAGAGATATATGGCAGAGAGAGAGTATTTGACCCTGTTAGCTGTGTAAGTTAAATGTACATATCATCTCTGCCTCTCTCTGTCTTCTCTTCAGGCAAGTTGCAGTGGCAGAGAAAAGTAAGTGTGCTTTTTGTCAGTTGTCATTCCACCTACATTTGCGAGAATGGACACAATCGCTTGGTTCATGGGAATTATAACTCCTTTTTTCAGACCGAGCCAAAGTAACTAAGGGCCTTCCGGATGTGGTGGCTATCATGGAGGACAAGGTACTCTTTGTTCCCTTTTTTTGTGACCACATTGATTACCTTTTTCGGGTAGTAAGTCAAAACAAATGGAGTACAGTAAAAAGTCTGGTCTCTGACACACAGCTGAGCAGAGCTGTGTCACACCGTACCTCACTAGTGTCAGTAAAAGACCCATTAATTGTTACTCGTTATAATGTATCATTGTTGTGCTTCTCAACATCACGCATCATTGCTAAAGCCTCTGAGGTGTGTGGTGAGATGTTGACTCTCTAACTGACCCCCACCCCCATTGCAGTCTCTGTGTCTCACCTGCTTTTCGGAGGGCAACCCAGCCCCAGAGATGTTCTGGCTGAAGAACGACCGTGAGATTGTCTCGACCGGCCAGTATAACATTTCCCAGGACCACCAGTGCTCCACCCTCACCATTAACAAGGTCACGGTGGAGGACTCGGGCCTATACAGCATTTTCGTGCGCAACATGTACGGCTCCCAGACAGTCAACGTGACAGTCAGCGTGTACAAGCATGGGGAAAGGCCCCGGTCGGACGCCGTGGAGATGTAGTACATTGACGGGAACCCTCTCTGGGGGGTGGGGGGACTGCTAAGTTAAGATTGTTTAGGTTGAGGTTACCAAGATTTTATTTGTTTTGCATGGTTGAGGTTGAGTTTTAGATTGGAACATTTAATTTATAGGAATAGAATGGTGTCCCATTGATTTGGACCGAATTGTCTAAACCAAAGCCACCTATGTTACCACCTCTTCAATGTTATTGAAATCCTCCATTAGAAAATGTTAATTGGGTGGGATATGATAATGATCTGACTTTATTTCCACTATATCACTTCCTGACTAAATTGTAATACACATAGCACATTGATTAGCATGTCAAGCAATGAGTATGCTCCTTTTAAGACTGTGTTAATGATGCTCCGCATTTACAGCAACGAGACACTGTTCACTGAGCTGTGCAAAGCTACGATAAAAAACTTAAAAAAAACATGACATGAAAAATTCATACACAGCCACAAATCCAGTTATTTTACAATGCCCAGCCACTCATTGGGCACTCTTTTAAACAATTTGTTTTCATCTGAATATTAAATTTAAAGAAAAAGACTCTATAGGAGGCCTAAATCTTTACCCTGTAAATGTCTTTCCAAGATGAGAATGAGCATCGCATGTCTTTCCATGTTAATAGTTATGTCTAAAGTTCCAATGAAACTCCATGTTGACTTTTATCTGTGTGGCCAATGGAGAGGATTACAAAGGTACTCTGACTCCCACAGTTGGGCTGGCTTTAGTTTGTGCAGGTTCCAGTGTGAATTGTGTTTTACTTTCCCCAAGGCCTTCCCGATCCCCGTAATCTGTCTCCATACGGCGAACATCTCTGCTTGTTTGTTACTGATAAAGCTATTTGCTCTGAAACCGTCCCCTGGGAGTTCCTGTTCTTGTAATGAAATCTTGTTTTCCTGTTGTAGTTGGACACAGACAAATCAACATTGATTTTATTCAACAAATTTATTAGAGGTGTTCACTGGGTTAACTTTCTGTTATGCAAGGTAGTGTTACTCATCCATGCTGTTACAAAATGCAAACAGTCCACAGCCTGTTCCTGCCCTCAAAGTCATTCACCCATTCTCGGATTAAGCGCGGTCAGGCTTTTTCCAGCTTTTGTCTCCAGGTTAAAAGCAAAAGGCCCTGTAAGGTAGGACTGAAGATGCGTTACTGGATGGTCATCAGTGTTGCAGGTTCCCACCGTGGTCCATCGTGACCGCCGAAACACTGCGACAGACCTGCAACATAGGCCACACTTGAACCTTTTCAGTTTAACATTCGGGATTCACTGGGGTACACTCACTCTCTGATTCATCTGATCTCTGGGCGATTTGATACTTGAGTGCTGCATACACTCGCTCCAATGGGTTTTTACTAAACCATAAAAAATGTTAGAAGTCCTCAACTCAGATCCAGGAGAATCCAGCTGGTTTTATAGACACTCACATGGAGTGGGGATCCTCAGGGCCAAAGTTGGGGGGGCTTCCGCTGAACGTTTTCTACTTGTGCTGTTGCCATGGCAACTAAACAAATGCCCTCAGGGGCCGTACGAAGTTCAAGCAGCAACGGGGCCCCACCACAGCAAAGGGGCCTTATTAAGCACACAGATCTAACCACGTTAACCACCCATTTACCCACCTTGTTTAAGTGATACATTGATTCCAGCTTCTGTTTCGTCACCTGGGGCCCAGAATGAGGCACTAAAAGCCCAGGGGGCTGCTTTTGAAAGCTGTACCTATTGTGCAGAGAATTTGGAGTGGGGGCTACTGACTCTTTCCATGGAACCCAAAATTAGAGAAGGAAGATTCCCAAGCTGCATGGCATGGATTAGAGCTCACCCTCAGGGCACAGGGAAGCAGGCAACAGCCCACTGAGACACGATTCGCAGCGGTTGCCTGGAGAAGAAGGGCAAGCATACCCCCCTGGCATCCCAACCTAAGCTTGTGTGACCGAACTTCAGGTTGTTCAAACAGAAGCGGCTCTTACAGGGCACCGGTTAATCATTAGGGGAAAGGGAGAGCGCATTGACCGCTGTGCTCAGTATAAGTGCCCAGGGGCGTACGACCAACTTTCTCCACATTGCGTCAAGCATCCTCTCTGCCGTGCCTCAGCCTTTTACATCGTGGGAAGGAGCGACTGCAGAAATGGCCTTCAATGGAACGTGGCAGGTCTACGCCCAGGAGAACTACGAGGCCTTTCTCCGGGCCATCGGTGAGTGTTCTCCAGCTTCTGCCATACTGGGTCAGACCCAAAAAGAGGAACTGAGCCACAGAATGACTATAGAACA
The DNA here is from genome assembly GCA_025775045.1 of Hiodon tergisus. Lineage (NCBI taxonomy): Eukaryota > Metazoa > Chordata > Actinopteri > Hiodontiformes > Hiodontidae > Hiodon > Hiodon tergisus. The sequence continues at coordinate 14,387 of JAOVYW010074349.1, read as the reverse complement.
TAGAAGTCGTGTGTAGTGGTCTCGTCTGCACACAAGGTATCGGGTCCATAACAGGCAGGGGGCTGATGTGGCAAATAAACCTTGCATCAAAGCAGAATATCTTAAATCATCAGTAAATTACGTCTTCTCGTGGCAAATATCATTGTCATGACAGAAGGAAGTAAGACAGAAGCAAGCGGTAGTCCTTTAATGCGCATATTAAATCTTAATGTCTTTTAATTATTTGTGCTAGGATTGTATCAGCTCATAAAATGATTGAATTCCCTTTTCTATATCAAGTGGTTTTGGAGAACATAATTAATGGAGGAGCCACATCAGTGATAATTTATCATGCTTACAAATATATAAAAAATAAATACAAATGCATCTAAGCTATTCCTATTCAATGGCCCGTTAAAGTCATCAGCATTTCCTAGGCAATGAAATAAATATTTGCATTCCATAAATCGAAAACACTGATGAATATAAAATGTTTTAAGCTTCAAAGAGATGTCAGTTTAATTAAACTTCTTAGTTAGGGGCAGTTGGCTAAACTCCTGTCAAAAACTCCTGTTAAAAACTCCTGTCAACATGTCTATCGTGAGAGGAGATTGTAAATGAGTTGGAAGGTAATATATGCAGTTCTGAAGTCTCAGTTCCCCAGTTTCTCTGGTTATCTAGGATGACCCCTGAAGGTCTTGTGGGTCATTAAATAGCTGACATACATTTAAGTCTGCTTCAGTCTATAGAATATGGACCTACCTTCTATGTGTTCCTTGCTCTTGTGAGACCTCAATGAAATATATGGGTACAGCATAGGCAGTTTAATTGGCAAAGCGAATCCCCACAGGCTCCTAGCACAGCCATTAGTATTCCCCACACACTCCAGGTGGATGAGACCAGTTGGGGGTATTGAAGGTACTGACGCAACAGAGAAATTCAAGGAAGCTTGCTAGACATTGCTACCATTAAAGAATGGCAAAAATCACAGATATCGTAGCTATCTATTATTCAGCTGTGCCTCTTGCTTCCCAGCCCTGCCCGAGAATGTCATCGAAATGGCCAAGGACGTAAAACCTGTGACAGAGATCCAGCAGAATGGCAATGACTTTGTCATCACCTCCAAAACCCCCCGCCAGTCCGTCACCAACTCCTTCACCATCGGCAAAGAGGCAGAAATCACAACCATGGACGGCAAGAAGCTCAAGGTATTCCAGCCTAGGCCGGCCATAAGACTCAGCGATGACGGGTCAGGAAAGTTCATGGTCAGCTGGTCAGGACACGCTAATCACCGAATGTGGGTTCGATGCTCACAACTTAAGAACCTCAAAACAATTTTGTTGAAAACACCAGAATGTAGCAAATTCTGCTACGGTCTTGCATTCTAATTCTCTATGGCCATTAGATACCAAAGCTGTGTTTCTCAGGTTGGAAGCGGCGTAAAATGTCTAAGGATATCCCATGTACATATTAATTCCAACAAATGGGCCCAGCTCTGTGTCTTCCCTCCTCTGTAGTGCACTGTCAAAATGGAAGGCGGAAAGCTCGTCTCACAAACAGACAAGTTCTCCCACGTCCAGGAGATCAAGGATGGAGAGATGGTGGAGGTCAGTGTGATGTTGACACCAGCTGTAGCCTAATGTGCTAACATTGCCTCCGCCATAACACAGACACAATGCATTGCCTGTAAGCGAACCTGAACAATGGTGTGTTTGCATAAGGTCATCTAGCATCTCTTACCTAGTATAAATATTGTATCTGAAGTTCTAAAAACAGAGCAATGGAAATGTTGTAAAGATGTAGTTATTTAACACATGTCCTGATTAGGTGGCGTTTTCTGTCGGTCCATAATTACAATTTTCCACTTGCCTTCCAGAATCTCACAGTGGGCTCCGTCACTCTCATCAGGAGAAGCAAGAAAATCTGAAGCCCTCCACACGGCTAAGGGGGCAGGAGCTGGCTCTCTGGGAGATCCAATTGGCTGCTTAAATAAAAATGATTTGATACCACAATATGCAAGCAGATGTTTTCTTTTAAAAGGTTACAGGAGTCTATACTTAATTTTTAAATCAGCTGGTGGCAAAACATCAGAAGACAACTTTCATTCCAGCAAATCTAATAGCGGGTTTCATACAAATGTCAGTCATTTTACTTTTCACCAGCGTCCCTTAAAATATAAACGTGTATACTTAACTATCGTCCGTTTATAGCATACGTTGACAGACAAACAACATAACCTCCAATAATACGACTTTTTTTCAAAAGCAATGCAAATAAACACAAACAAATTTTTTCAGATGAAACGTTTATCATTCAGGATTGTACAGAATTATCGTACCCGAAGTTTGTGCACAACGCTCAATCACTCACCTGTGACGGACTGGTCACGTGTCTCCACTTTGCTAGGTATCCGAGTCTGCGCACTGTCGTCCTGTATTGGCTAGGGTTTGGAGCAATTGTTTCGGTTGTAGCTGGAACCTTACGAAAATCTACCGACGTTAACTAATCAGTAGTTAAGGCTAAAAAAAATGGCCAGATATTTGCGGCCTCCAAACACTTCTCTTTTCATCCGAAATATATCCGATGAGTCCAGGTAAGCAAGTCCGTTACCTCGCATACATTTCTTCGTCGTTTGCTTTTTAAAGAACCGAATCGTTCGCATGTGGGCCTCCACACAGTAAAGGAGATTATGAGCTTTCGTAAGACCCGGCTTCACTGCTTAGCTCAGCGGTATTCTGTATTTTTCTCCGGTTAAACAATCTTTACCAACCGACCGCTTTTTAAATACTTATTTTTCTCAACACGCAATAGCTTGTTTATAATTTTCTTAATTTAATTTTTGAACACAAATCTTTTAGACACTAGATGAAAGAGCGGCTTGGCAAAATGGCGAGCTAATTAAAGGAACTTCTTAGCTATAACAGGGCTTGGGTCTTTGCTAGTTGAAACACAGAACAGCTTGCTCATTCGCTTCTTCTGTTAAAACGTCTTGGGGGGGACTGTCTTGGGTTACAGTTAGCTTGAGTTATTTATTTTGGATTAGGGCGGTTTGGTCGCCATTTAAACACCATATTACTTAAATTTGCTCATTTCCACGTTGCGTATACAGCTAGTTAAACCGATATTGGAAATTGTTTATGAAATTCCCGCAAGTGGAAATACTACTTTAATATATATTTTTAAAGGTTTTATTTAATAATGGATTAAAAATGCTCTGCTCTCCCCGTGCGCGCTATTTAGTTTACTGTATTTGGTTAGCTATGTGGAAAATGCGCACTCGTCTAAAATTAACACACGAACGTAAAGCTAAGTAGTACGGACCTATTCAATGCATCTTACGGCCTCCCCGCTCCCGCACCGTTAATGGTAGGCGTACAATTTCGTGACGGGTTCCGAATAAAGTCTAGGTCTGGAGAAAAACGGGAGTTGATTTGGAAAATAGTTTATTTAGGCACTTGTTAGGAATGGATGCCATTTAACGTACTTGTTACAATAAAAAAAATTCTGAATGGCCTTTACTTTTGGTAGACTAAGTCGGTATTATAAAATTTGTATAGTTCTTTTTCATGTGGGAATCGGGGGGAGGAAAGTTTGTTAAATTCTGGGTCGGAGTTTCCCTTTGAGTCGGTGGAATAAATGACCTATCATTTCACGGTGCTTTAGGCCTGAGGATTTGCGTCGTGAGTTTGGTCGTTATGGACCAATTGTAGATGTCTACATTCCAGTTGACTTCTATACACGCCGAGCAAGAGGATTTGCATACATACAATATCCTTTGTTTGCAAATGTGAGACATTTGTTGATAACATGCCTTTAAAACTATTCTGAAGTGTTTAATCTTTCATAATTTGGAATGTTATTCTCAATTTTATTTAACAATCCTAATGCTAGCTAAATCTGTCTTGACTGCTTCAATGAGAAGTGTAGTTTTGGGAAACCCAATTAAGGAAGTTACATGGCGGCTAGTTTATGTTAAATCAAGCTTAAATAATAAAAAAAAGTTTTTAAAGACTTTCCAAATTTGTCTCCTAATTTAAATTTCTTCTGTTGCCCCAGCAAATATAAAGGCATACTGTTCTGGAGACACCCCCCACACACACAGAGGTTAAAGGCTGGTGTAGAGTAGATTCCACGAATTAAGCCAAGGCCAAAGAGACCGTAAGGATTTCAGGCTGCAAGAAAGAGAGAGAGAGAGGTTGAAAATAAAGAATTTAAAGCTTGAAGAGACAAAGGGGACCGGTGTGGGCACCAACGCTTCCATTGGCCTGCGAAAGAGGCAGGAAACAGAAAGATAATGGGGCAAAGACGAGCAGGAAACCCAAGGTCCTTCTGGGAAGCGGTAAAAAAGGCTTAAAGGTCAAGCTGAAGGTCAAAGACAAGCATGTTAAAGGTAACAAAGGTAATCTAATTTTTGTATCCTACCCAAACGATACATATTCTCCTTTTTGACAAAAAAACTTTTTCTATGAATTGCTAATGATGGTTATTTCTGCGGTTTATTAGTTGTATTTTTAAGGGTGTACGTTTTCTATGTTTGGTGCGAGCAGTAAGGTAACAGAATTGAACTTCTGGTCTAAAATAAATTTCCAGAAGGACTGAAGTTTCAGTTCTTTACTGTTTATTTTAGTGGCTTTTCATACTGAGCTGAAGTGAGTCTGCTTGAAAACCAAATGGGTCCAAACAAGCTGAACTGTACAAGTGTGTTAGTCTCTCCCGCACTCAACACTACGGAGGCCGTGAATTAAAGTGAAAAGCCTTAACAATGCAGCACGTTTGAAGACGTGCGGGATGCCGAAGATGCCCTTCACAACCTGGACAGGAAGTGGGTGTGTGGCCGACAGATCGAGATCCAGTTTGCACAGGGAGACCGAAAGAGTAAGACCAGAATTTGTATCGTTGTCTATTTTACAGTTTAGTTTTTAAAGAAGTAAATTGCTTCTGTTCATATTAAGGACTGTCTTTTCCGATGAGGCTTAGTTACAAAAAACCTTCCAGAATTTACATTCTAATATTGTTACAAATATAATTGGTTGTGAGTTGCCCTCCTGTTTCCTTTCTGCTTCTTTAGTGTTTTCTTTTTAAAGGGAAACATTTTTGCTTAGGATAAAGGTAAACTCTATGTATCAATCAGTAACAGCTGGTCAGCTAAAATATATTTTTACCTTTTGACCCTATCAAGATCTGGATAATTTGATTTAAAATGGATATTCCATCTATACCGGTCAATTTAATTGAGCCCTTAGTGTGGCACTGCTTACCTGCACTTGGAAAGTTTAATGGTTTTAATGAGTCCCAGGTGTTTGTGTCTCCTGTGTTTGAAACGCAAAAAATTGCTCATGTCAGTCACATGCAGTATGCGGTCACTATTACAGACAATTTATAGACCATGTTAGCAAATTTCCCTCTTATATACCGCAATTGGTGTGCGTTTGTAGCGTTAATGATTTACCTGTAACCTTTATGCTATATTAAGACTCAGTTTAATATCACCTCTGCCAATGTCCCTGTCCCCCCCCACAGCACCCAATCAGATGAAGGGTAAGGAGCGACGCAGCTCCCCTCGTAGCTTCTCTCGCTATGACGACAACGAGCGCGACAGCAGGCGCCGGCGTTCCCGCAGTCGCAGCTATGAGCGCCGCAGGTCTCGCAGCCCCTCGTACGAGCGCCGGCCCCGGAGGTCCGAGAGCCCCAGAGAGTAAGGCATGCTTTGTTTCTCTTGGCTTCGGTGTCCCTGTCCGCTAGGATCAAGCCTGTGGTGCCTTGAATTTGTCAGCTCTTCCAATGGAGCACTCTCAAAATGAGCAGAACGAGAGGCGTACTTCAATGGCTGAATGTTTTTTTGTCCCGTTCAAATTGCCCGTTTGCCAGCTATCAGGTGTGATCACCCTACTAAACGGTGCTCAGAGATTCAGCTGAAATGTGGCCAGGCAGCCAAAGCATTTAAGATGTGGTAGAGAGATCTTTCAGAACTTCTTCTTATCCACAGTTCCCGTGGGCGGTCTTATGGGAAACACAGGCCAAGCAGAAGCCACGAGAATGACCGGTAAGCCCTGGTTCCAAGCCGTGGAGAAGTTCTGTTAGCGTGGGTCACACAGGGAGCTGGGTGTGCTTTATGTAACTCTTAAAGATGCCCCCACCAAACAAAATTAATTCTGCTACCTCAGACTAGTTATTGGCAAGTCTTTGGACAGGAAGTGGTGAGGCCCCGTTTCAGGAGTGAAACCCTGATCAAAATAAAGAACTGTTGTATGGAGCCTGGTAACCACATCCTCTCTTTCTGAAGATCAAATCACATGGGTACTGATGGTGTTACTTCTCAGTGTAGTTGTACATATGGAAAACCTGATTGGATTACTGTACCAAACTCTGTGTGTATGTGTAGCGCTATATAATAAGGTCAGCTGTAACACAGGAGGCCTGTGAATATACCTTGTCCTTAGTGTTGGTTGTTGTCAGTTACAGGCCCCCCCAGCGTGAGCACCGCCGGCTGGATCACGGGCCCCCCTCTCGCAGTCGCTCCAACTCTCCATCTCCCCCTCGCTCCAGATCCAAGCCCCAGGGCAGGAAGGAGCCCAAGTCTGTAAGCCCGCCTCCCGAGGACTTCCACCCGGTGGCGGGCTCCCACGGGTCACAGAAGGACTCACGCTCACGCTCTCGCTCCCTCTCTCGGTCGCGCTCTCGCTCCAGGTCTTGGGCAGGGCGCAAATCTGGGGGACACTAAGACCCAGTTAGCTTCTAATGTTCGGTTTGTTTAAAAACCGAACCCCCCCTCTTTTCTCTAAGAGTGTTCAAGAGGATGGGAGAAGTGAGATACTGTAAGACTACGGTCTTTTTGTTTTGTTTTCCAAATGTATTGCTTTGCATGTCAGCTCTTGGTTTCCCAGCTGAAAAGATCCAGAAAACTGCTGTCAGTGTAGGGTATCAGCAAGCATGTCCTGTAGAATTTACTGACATTTAACTAGTGAAAATTTTGGTTTGGTCTAACTTAGTTTAGTTTTGTGCTTTTATTTAAGAACTTGGTTAAATTTGCTTGTATTTGTTTGACTATATTAGATTCTGACCTATGGGAAATCTGATATTTGTTTGACTATATAAGATTCTGACCTATGGGAAATCTGATATTTGTTTGACTATATAAGATTCTGACCTATGGGAAATCTGAATCGTGTTTACCTCCCCCCAAAGCTTTAAACCGTAGTCTTCCGTTTCTTTCCAACAGTTGTGTTTTATATAATGTGTCGGTATTATGGAGTTTAGTCCGTTCATGTGTTTTTTGTTTTGGAAGGAGAACATTTGTACTGATTTGAGCTGTTACTCATTGTTTGAGAACTTAAAAAAAACAACAATGGTACAATTGTGAAAATATTTCATCTACCTTCTGCCAAAGTTATTGTCTTGACTCATAAGCTGTGTTTGTACTTCATACTTTAGAGGTTTCATTTTATTTTAAAGCCATCTAAACTTTATAAATCGCCTTCTTACTCTTGTATGTACATAATTTACTAGTAACCAATTTGTAATGGTGAGCTGTAACTACTTTCACCAGTTTGTTATGGTGATATGTAACTACTATCAGTAAAGTTCTGCTGAGTTACTGTTTGTTGATTTTTATTTCAGTGTTGGTCTAAATGGCTTTTGATAGACTTCTACCCATTTAGTAGATGGTCCCATTTCAACCAGTATTACAGCTGGATCCTACCTGGACACCCTATGGTGGTTTGTAGACCACTTTTAATGAATCTGGAAGGTTGTTGCAGCAGCTGCTGTGATGTTCCTGAGGACGTGGTCTTGGTGTGCAATGTAGCCCAATTCGTTTTTGAGTCCTCTACTAGTACGAGCAGGATTCTGTTAACTTCTGTGAATATTTTTTTTTTTACTTGCTGTCTTGACTTCAACACTAACATGAAGGAATAAAATGTAGTCGATTATAAACCTTTCAGTGAGTATGGGTGACCATGGGGTAAGTTTTGATGAACTTTGTGCCAAGGGATAAGGTACATTTAATCCCTGCTCTTAAACAGAGCTGTAACAAGATTATGAAAATGTTTGACCACCCAACATCACCATCTTCCAGCCTCTGATCCATGCACTTAGCATGCAATACAACAATGGTTCCCAAACTTTTGGGTTTTGTACAAACTTATTTGGGATTGAAAGATTCTGGCTGTTAACAGATCGGTGTTCAATTAATATCTTTTGACAGTTACTTGCTGTGTAGAAGAAAATTGGATGTTGGAAGTGTCACCTTTTTTAAAGACACGTCTTGGGTTAACTGGGAATTTTAACTCTTAAAGGGCATTTCCTAGTTACGAGTATGCACTTGAAGTACTAAATGACCAACCTGTCATGACACAAACATTTAGTTTACTTATACACCTGTGGGTATATTGGGCCCCACCCTGGCGTCAGCATTGACGTCTGGCAAAAGCTCAGCCTATGGTTTCTCATAACAGTGACGCAAGCTCACCCTTTGTTAAAAGGGGTGGGCATTCAGCCCACACAGTTTCAGCGAGAAGACGCCCTGCAGCAATCAAACAGGAAGTAGGCAAGTCTGATTGTGCTTATTTGCAGCTGCTAGTAGGCCAGGCTTGGGAGGAGGGGAGGCAGGCCTGATGGTTGGGACAATCTATGCCTAGCAAATTAGCCTTGAATTTTTAAAAGATCACCTATATTTGAGAAGGAGCTGTATAAAAATTATGCTGAACAAACAGGTGGCATGCCTGATCCCTACACTTCAAATCTAGATCCTTTGCCAACTAATTGGCCTGACTTAAGCTCACGCAGCTTTTTCTGGCTGTCCCCAGGCCTCTTGGGAGAGACAGGCCACTCTTTAAGGCAGCATGGCCAAGTGTAAAAGTGACCATTGATTCATAGAGCCTCCCCCTTTCCAGTGGGGAATCATAGCACAGAGCAGACTAGCAGTTCATTTTTTATACCTCTGGAAAAAGTACAAGCTGTACTTCCTCATACAAAACTATTAGTATACAGGTGTAACAGCCAAAAGGAAGTAGGTTCCCCCAAGCTAAACTAACCCCATTAAATATCCACATTGGGCACATGCTTAAACGGGCTCCATCGTTGCATGAACACACACATCACTTACCTTTGTTAGGCATGGCTACTGCAGCCTACAAGACACCCAGATTATGTTTAAGAAAAACACCACACAAGTTTAGGGGGGAAAGGAAAGGGAATTTAATTTTTTTAAACAGCCAATTAAAACTGCATTATCAATTTAGCTAAACAAATTTGGTCTCATGGGCATATAAACGTACTCAGTGACAGCAGAATAAGGGGGATACAAATTACCAGCCAATTAGTCAAAATTTAGGAACAGAGTTTTTTTTTTTACATGTACGAACAGTTAAAATGCAAAAACTTGCAGTGCACACCATCAGTCTACATTGAACAAGATGAGAAACTAAGAACAGAGTATAGCAACGTGGAAGAATTTCAATTATGAACTGGCGGAAGAACAGCAGATAAGTGAAACTCAATTACACCGGTACCCAGTGACCAAAACGTCACAGTCCAGTGTGCTCAACTCTAAACAGCAGACTTCCCCCCCCAGCTATACGCAATACAATGGGTGGAGGTTTGCTAGTTAGACTGGAATACACTGGAAAGGGGTGAAAATAACGTGTCATACATGCAAAAAAAAAAACTCCCTTTCAAATTCAAATGCATTTGTTCACATTAAATTGTAGCACTTAAAGCGTTTTGTCCTACACTGAACATAGATCCGAAAAGATTATGTGCAAGATCACTGCTTGTGCCACACAGTGCAGGGGTATCGGCACTTGCCTTCGACTTGGCAATCCTCCCGTTTTTCTTTTAACAAAAATAATCTTCAGCATTTTAATTCAAGCCATGTCCTCAGCATGACTTTTACATTCAGTGTTGTTACTAAAAAATACTTTATCAAGCAGGTTAAACAGCCCTGCAAAATATACATATGCTACACGTTTTACATTTCATTATTTACATGGCTCTTTTAAAACACACTTGTACACTTTTTTCCTTAAATGGCCACAACTGCTTCCAACTCACAATGAAACAAAACGGCATCGTCCAAGGTCAGCTGTACAAGGCTCAAAACGAAACTAAAACCCCACCGACTAAAAACTGACTCGTCTGAACAGAATGGTTGCAGTGCATGGGGGATTCTGAGGCAGTGAATCAAGGCGGCCTTGAGACCTTTTATAAGTGTAAACAAGTCAGAGCTGGGACCTCACCCAACACCCGTTCTGCCACACATCCTGGTTCAAAGGGGACACACAGTAAGCAGGGCCACACACCCTCCCCCAGAGAAAAGACCAAAGCCACATCTGTAGATGGCTTCCCCCCTTGGAAAAGGTAGCCCTCTTCCGCGCTACCTGATGTGTACCGTTTGAAGGAATGGCAGAACGTTAACAAAATTTGATTGCATTCAACATAACATCACGCCTTGAGGAACTAAAATCAGAGTGCTTCCGCTTGACAAGGCAGGTATGGCACTTGTGACTGAGTCTCGGGGGAGGGGGGTGTCAGGGGTTGGGGAAAAGAAACAAAACACCTTCAATGACACGGCTTTGGTAAACACGCTCACCAATTCACACAGCTTCGTCAAATTTAAAAACGCACTACGGAACAGCTTCCGAACCTTGTGCCAGCTCAACTCCCATAGTGCAGTGCGCACAGCGCAATTCTTTATAGTGTAAAAAAAGTACAGGAGTTGGAGGATCAAGGTCCGTCTGCCAAGACGGCTGGTGTTAGACATCAGCGGATGAGGTTTAAAGTGTAATCTGTGCTCGTTATGGCCGATACCCTCCAAATTCAGCTCCAATTACCCTGCACAACATCGTCAAACTACGGCTTACAAAAATTAAAAATAAAAGGAAATGGTATTCTGAGCCCTGTTCTAGTCAGAAACGCTAGACCTCGCTGCACTTTCTTCCCCACATAAAACCCGCCATAAAACTAAATGCATTGATGACAAAAAGTAAAATAATTTGGAGTTAAAAGGGAATCCCAATTCTGAAAAAGCAACCCCCCCCCCCCCCACCTCATCCCACACCCAGGCTGGAGAGAAAGTGCAGTCACACATTACCTAAAAGAAAAAACCAAGAGCAAAATGTTGGAAATCCAGTTCATGAATCACAGAAACGAGTCCTCTAAAAACTTTTCCCCGTCAGCAAGGCTACAGTGCTGTAATATCTATCTTTTGGCTTGCTATAAAAACAAAGGTTGGTCATATGCTAAATGACACCATTGCAAAATGCCCCTTCACCCCCACCCCCCAAACATTTAAAAAACGGTTTCAAAATATATATGTAAATATATTACAGCACTGCATTATTCCAGACAGGCAAGAGAACCTAAAGGAGCTCGCATCCTCACATCTGTTTTTTAGAAAGGTCAGGCTAAGTCTACTCAGGCCTGGACCTTGAGAAGGCTCTTCAGTTGGAAGGCCATCATTTCCCGATGGTCACAGGGAGCCATGGGGAGAGACACCCAATGGCTGGGCGGCTTGGGCAGGACACTCGGAGAGGGAGGCTCGCTGAACTTGGCCCCGGCGTAGTTCTGGCTACATTGGGACGCTAGCAGCGTGTTCAGGTGGGACACGGCACAGTCCCAGTTCTGGTTGTAGGCGGCGAAACGGACAGAGTTCTTCTCCCCAGGCGCGGCCTGCCGCACCTCAGGGGCCCAGGGGTAGCCGGAGCCCTTCCCGCTGCCGCGGTGGCCCCCAGCAGCCCCTGCACCCCCCCGCAACACCGCCGGACCGTTCTGGTTTCGGCTTCGCTGCTTGCCTCCACTGAGCTGGTGGTTCTTGGGTGCGGTGCGTTCTGGGTGGGACCCTGGAATGTTGTATCTCTCCCCACCTCCCATACTGCTCCCAAAACAAGTGTCACCTTTAGAAAAATGGGAAAAACATGTAAAGCCAATCCCCTTCAACAAAAAGCCACTGGTACTTAAAAGCAAACCGAATAAACCTTTCGCATGAACTGTATGTTAGAGTAGGGGTGACCAATCCGGAGTTACATCCTAAATGGTTAAAGTAAGAAGTATACAAAACAAGCAAGCAGTCTTGCTTACCGCCCGGTCCCCTCCCCCACAGAGGCTTTGCAAGCTCACCTCTTTGTTGTTAAATAGCAGAGCGTGTCAGCTTCTATCCCTCTTAATTTCTCCTCGCCAATCGGGCTCCAGGTCCTCGAAGTCTGGGTCGGTCCACTTCTCTCTGTTCGATTCAGTTCAGCAAGGGTTGAGGTTTTCATGTGCCAATGAGCGCTGTTGTGCCGTGTAGCCGAGCCGAACATCAATTCTCCTCGGCGCACGGTGCTCCAAGAAGTCGGAAACCTTAAGAAAATTACACACACACGTATTGAAAATGAAAGTTACGCGTAAAAAAGTTTATTTTTTATTTTTAAATGAACGCGGAACAGTCAGGTATGAGTAAACATTTGCAGTAGTTAAGATGCATAAAAATATACCTTCGTAGCCATGATTTTTAGAAACCACAAACCAGAGAAAATACATGTTTACATCGACCTGTAGCAATATTAAAATGCGTCAAGTTAGAGACTTAAAGTATTTGTTTTTTTCTGAGCTAGAGGAATCTAGGACACAATCTCTGGCAAGACACCAAAACAAAGACTGTGACTTCAATATGGCGTCTAACGACACAACTTCGAAAATACTCCGTAAAGCATAGACACAAGAGATCTTACCGACTTCCTCTCACTAGAGTGTTGATAAATCCCCCTCGAACGTCGACTGTATAACTTAATCGTATCTCAGATGAAGAAAAGATACATGATATGTCAACAAGTTAATAAACTGCGGACTTCGAAGAGCAAATCGTCTCTTCTTCTTTTCTGTCTGTTTTGCAACAAAATGGCATCTCACGATGGAAAATGTAGCTCGCACGGCCTCGTGTTAAGCCAATCGTATAGCAGTCCGAAACAAATAGCCAATCGGAGACGGCTGCTGCCAGACTCTTGACGTAATGGAAAAGAAAGCTCCGTTCTGCACGTCCGTTGGCGTAGCCATTATGTTTTGTTTGTATGGCACGAATTCGGTGTTTAAAATATTTTTTCCGCCTAGAAACTACGTCGTGCATTATGTTTCTTTTAGGTTAGCGTATTTTTTGCAGTAACTCATTGTGCTTCTGATCTTATGCAAGAGATAAATACTTTAATTCGTTTGTCTGGTTTTTTTTTATTTATAATTTTGAACGGATTGTTTTGGCTAGATTTAGCTACGTGCCTTGCTAGGTCTAGAAAAATTACATATTAGCATGATAAATGGTCAGATTTTTTAAATGCGGAAAAAGAGAATCAGTTTACACACCAAAGAAAACCAAAAATGGCGAACCGAATCGCTGCATTGTTTTGTTTGAGGTGAAAATGTGGCTTTACTGGCCAATAACTTATTTTTCTTTCCCAATGCCCAATTGCTTAACAGCGAACAGTATCCTTGAAGTACATTCTCAACTAATATGTTTATCTCATAACTCTAACAAATATATTTAAGCGCAAAGGCAAAACTTGTAAAACAACCCGATTTGCGTCGATTCTTATAATACATAACAAAATTTCGTAAAAACATAAAGATTATGAAAGAGGAAATAAAAACCTTGAGATAATTTAGTAGTTGTGAACATTAATGAATTGGCCAGTAACACTCAATTTTTTTTGTTTTAAGCGGAAGCACGAACATGAGGTACCAAACTGTCGTTTACAAATCAAGACAGCCCAGTCCCCATTAATGAAATGTTTAGGGTTTGGGTCATTGTCATGACAGTGGCAGGAAATGAAAGACAACTTTGCGGAAGGTACCTGTGAATTTAGCAGCGGTGTGGGGCGATCATACTGATCTATGATTATCCAGTAATTAAGAATGTTATGGAGTCGCTTTTTGCTGTGCGTAACCAGCATATGCCTCGCAATTACTCTGATCGTTTTTGAACGAATTCCTTCAACTGGCGAAAGGAGGAAAATAAAAAATAAGGGGGAGGGCAATTTGAACAGCTGTTGTGTGTTAAGGAAAACAACACTGCTGACTGAATGGGAGAGCTCGGGTGCTCCGGAAGCGCGTAGGACCAATTCCGAAGCTCCCACCTTAATTCTTTCGCATGTCTTTCCAGAGCTGTTGTATGCGTTTTGAAATTTTTGTTCTCTGACTGTTTCCATGTGTATTTCAGTAGCAGGTGTTTTCCGTGGGATAACCGTAAGTCGGTAGCGGTACAGTCCAGCGGGAGGAAATGCTTTTTCGCGTATTTGTGTTTATTTTCTCTGGCATTATGTTTTAGGTGTCAAACCAAAAAAAAAATTCTTGTTTAAATGGGGACGGAATTCGCGAAGCTTAGTTAGTCATCGGTTAAGTTTGCTTTTGTCAGCAGCAAACTTAAGTTGTGGGGGGGGGGGGGG
>JAOVYW010074345.1:0-18395 GCA_025775045.1 Hiodon tergisus | reverse complement strand
CGGCAGCCCCCGCGGGAATGGCTAACACCCATTGGTTGGGGAAATAAACACACATAGCCATCCCCGCTACAATATGTATTTATGTGAAAAGAGAAATATATTTGTGAAATCTACGCCATCAAAACTCGGGTTCAGTGGATCCAGGGAAGCCTGGTGGTGATCCAGGGTGATCAGTCATCCCTGAGTTCAACCCTGAATGCGTTCACATTTTCTACAATTCTGTGGTTAAGATTCCATCTGAGGTTAGACATGACAGCTTCACATTGCATATTTTCAACCCGTGGCAAACGCAATGGTGGAAATATGACAAGCTATCTGTATTTTCAGATACATATATTATTTTAAATAACATATTTTAGATACAGGCCTTGTATTGTGAAATTTGAGCGAAGAAAACACTGTTCAAGAAATGAATTGGGCATTATTGTAAATGCATATTAATAAAGTTTAAATATAATTAATAAATATTATATTTTTGTTACTTTGCCATTATCAGTATGAATTGAATCGTCAAATTCTGTTCCAGCTTTAATGTCTCTGCTGCTGTTCTGTTCCGTTTCATGCTGAGCTGTCAGTCAAAACTGGCGGGTCGATGGTTGGTCGAGTATCTTGTCCTTTGTAAAATTGGAAGGTTTTCCTTTCACACTCCAATTGATTGCAGTTGTAAACTTTTATTTTCCTTCTTAAGGTTTTATTTTCTCACTTTGTCTGAGCCGCACTCCTGGATATTTTCATTTGCCTCCTGGAACTCATCATCGTTCCATAACACTTAATATTTTACTATTTATTAAAACTGTGCACATTCTGTGAACCTTGCCCTTAGATATTAGTTTTTTTGCTACTTCAACCTGAGGCAGTCCCTGTTATATTCATATTTATTTATTTGACCTGAGGTGAGAGCATCATCCTGGGTTTAAAATTCTCAACCCTACTCTCTGTCAGGTTCACCTCTTTCATCTTGGATTGAAACTGCCAATATGACAGTGTTTGCTGTCTGACCCGTACACACCCCGGCTTGAAATGGTGCGAAAAAAGCCCTAAATTGTGTTCTCTCTTGGCTTTTACACCATACAGCGTACTGGGGTACTTGCTTTGAGATAGACAGCAAAGCTCTTCAGCTGCTGTAACTGAGATTTATGATAAAAAGCTTTTCATTGCACTCTTTCGAGGTAACATTGTTTTGTCAGGTAAAAGGTCAATACCACCCTTTCACACTAATGATTTCTATGTAAAATCTACCGTATCTGCGTTTATGAGCTGATTTTTTTAGAAATTACTTTGTTGAAATCTCAACATAAGATTAGTTTCCCTTGCCTGTTTATCCTTTACATCCCTGGATAATTCAGTGGTTAAGTATTAACTTAATACTGCATTTCAAATGGAATTTTCTGTTCCTCAGAAATCTGAATCTAGAAATCGTCCTAGTAAATTAAATTCTAAGTGTTTCTTTGTGGGAAAATGTTTCCAGTTGTAGCACACATATCATCAGATTAAATTGTTGAAAATGCTGGAGTACACTCAGAGAGGGAAAGGGACTGGACGTGAGGGTGGAGTTCAATATGCTAGGGATTAAATAAAAAATTTACTAATTGTTGATTGGTGAAATGTAGTGGACTAATATTGAGTGTTTTTGGACAAGTTTTGCCTTACGAATTCTCACAAGTTGGCACAGCTGCTGCAAGGAACAAAGTGGCTGACAGGCATTTCTTTCAATGATGTTTCACATGCTACAAACAAAGTGGCTATCAAACGAGATAGCAAACATTAGCCATACACATAAAACAGATATTTGAACAAATGTCATTTGTAAACACCACAGAAAGCTTAAAATTAAAAGATAGCATTTGTCAGTTTCTGTAACTAAATGACCGGCCGTTACGCAGAGTTACAGAGGGACTATGATAAGTGTAGGTTGTAGATGTTTCTTTAAGGCTGCTTCATATTCTGAAGCATTTTATTGAGGCATTTTATTCCCTGGACTCAGTGGCAATTTTATCAAATTAAATTGGATTAGAGTAGTCGGCCCACTAACTTGCGAGTAGTCAGCTGTTTTGCCGGTAGAAGGCATTTATGGGACATACAAAGCAATTGTTTTCTTCATTATGTTTCTACAGAGCTTGAAAGCCAGGAGGTGTCCGGCAGCACAAAGAGCCCTCTCTCCTTCCCCATCTTCTTACCTGTCAGCTACCAGGTGCTGGATGCTGACTACATGTTGCTGAAAGAGGCCAGCCAGGACATCATGAGGAACTCCAGCATGCAGACCCACACTCAGCCCTTTGTAATCCTACAGGCTAGCGGGCCTCCCACCATCAATGCCAGCTACGGACCCCTGTCAGTAGAGCGGTCCCTGCCACTGGATCTGGTCCAGACTGCACATCTCTTCCGCTTCTCTCGGGCCTTCACATTCAATTGGAAGGTCCAGTCAATTGTGCTGACTCGGCGGGTCTTTTCCTCAGGGCCCAAGGCGAGGGTGCTGTTCTATGTGGCGGGGAGGGACTGGCAGGGCAGTGGCAGCACACAGGATGAGCTGCCCTGCGTGACACTGCATGCCTTCTGGCAGACGCAGGAGGTGCGGGCATCCTGCTCCATCCTGGGAGAACGGGGAGGCACCTGTATGGCTGTGCTGGAGCTGCCGGCTGACTGGTTTGGCCCGTCCAGTGAGGTTCCCGGCAGGGAGAGGAGGGAGCCACCCGAGGACCACACCGTGGAGCTGTATTACCAGGCCCAGGCCGGGTCTTGCAGCAGGTGTGCCCCAGAGGATGGCCAACGGCGGGGAGGGCCCGGGCGGATGAGTGCTGATGAGGCTCCAATGCAAAGGATCGGTAGCGTGAGTCTCTCGGTGGCGCCCCAGGGCGTGACCTCACTCTCCCAGCTAAAGCTCGGCGATGCCATCTTCATCCAGACCTCGTCAAAGCCACTGAAGAAGACGGACATTGCTACCTTCTATATTTTTATGTCCAGCACCTCGTCCTTGGAGAGATTCACACTCAGGTAGTAATCCTAATGAATTTCTTCAAATGTGTTTGGATATGTTATAGAGTTTGGTTCCAAAACACAATAAACATTTGATTGTGTATTTACAAAACAAATTTCATATGGTTTCATACACTGGAGCTCATATTCTGAAGTCATATGCCAGCGGCTAAAAAGGTTTGGAGCATTGTAATATAAACCGCAGTATAGAATGTTGGGGATATGTTAATTTGCCAAATTTTGGAAAAGCAAGATATGAATTGGGGTACACCATTCATATGTTTTTATCCTCGCAGTAGTCATTGAATTGTAAACACATAAATGTGTGGTATATTGTATGTTGCACTCCTGCACTGGTGATGTGGTCTTTATTGATTCTGCATTGCTTACTAGATGAATATCGCCATTCTGAATATTTCCCCCTTAACATCAGACATGGGTAGACTAACTCGACTTGCACATCTGGATCCTAGACAACATAGTGTCCTCCACAGCCACGTGCACAGTCTTAGTTACCTAAATCCAGGCTCAGTCAGACACAAGGGAAAATTGGGAAATGGGATTTAGCTGGGATTATGGCATTTCTCTGAAAATGTGATAAATTTCCATTGCCATTCTTGGAATTGCAGTGAATTGTGTATGTTAACGAGAAAAATACATTGCTCGATGCTAGGTAAATAGTAATAGGATTCAAGATGGCTCCCCCCCCCCCCCCCACACTTTTAAGCAGGACTGGCCTCCTGCTTGAGATAAACCCTTTTTAACTCCTCCAGGTCCACTAGGCTTCAGTATGGCTGTCCCTTCATTGATCTCAGGCATTCTCAAGTGTGGCCTATTGAAAGCTTACTTAAAAAAGAGCTATTTGAATTTATAGAATCAGACAAAATGCATCTGGGGAAAAAGAAAATAAAGAGTCAGAATCATTTAATAGACAGTGCAGCAGTTAGCTTCTGATCCATGGAACATGTCAGACCTACACGCTCAGAAGGAAAAATAAACTGATGTCTTAAACAGTACCATGCTGGAACAGGTATGGTTCACGTGCATTAGACTCTAGCCAATGAAATCAAGTTCTTACCCAGTCACAGCATACTGGTGTACGTGCTGAAGTTTGTTCGCTTTGATAAACGTAGTGCAATATTAGCACGAATACATTGACTTTCCTGGGGTTTCATGTAATGATTATGTCGTAGTCGCCATTTAGCGATTATTTTGCAGAAAAAAGAGTGGCGTCTTGTATTGAAAGTTCCATTGGAAGAACTGCCATTTGGATACAGGACACAGCAGATGACCCTAATTACTAATTGCTGGATTTTACATTATTATCACAATGACTCAATCCAGGGTGCGAGTTCAAGGGTCATCTTATTATCTTATTTTCACAGTCATTTAAATAACTACGTGCAGCCTACATGCAGCTGCCACTGAATTCAGAATGAACGCAGTGGTCAGAACGTTCAGTTAATTTGAATTAATATTAACATTTAAATACAATTTTGTGTTAGGTGAGAAAGAACTCTCAAAAAAAAAAAAACAACAACAAGAAAAAATATAACACTAATATCACTATTGTCTCCTGTATAGTTTTAAAGTCCCCCAGGTTCGTGCTCAGCACACTCAACCATAAAATAGGCTGTTCTCTGTCTCTGTTTCATATATATATGAAATATACATACTGTTCCAATTTCCTTGCCGTTAGCAGTGCTTGATTGCAGTTTTAAAGTCTCATTAGCACCTCGTTCTGTGAATATATAAAACAGCCCTGGTGCAATGAACATTTTTAGCTGTAGGACACAAAAAGTCATAAATTGTAATTATTTATTTACTATTAAGTTCCATTAAAACATGAATGTCATAATTGCATCACACACTTATATAATGATGTTGCCAAATAAAAAATGAAAAAAAGAATCTCTGTTACTAAGTGCATTCCAAGACCGGATAGCATAATACATTATGGGTATGATATAAATACCAGGAGATATTATTGAATCAACAGCATTTCTATACTTTTGACCAGCAATATAAATTTTACTTGATTTGCACCAAATTTATTTTCCCAAATATTATGCAGATCTTCGGCCATAACTATGACTCCCAGCACCACACGGGAAGGTGAGGAAGTATGATTAGTCTCCTCCAATCCTAGCTGCTTTTGAGTCTGTTTCTTTTCAACTCTGTAGGCTATAAAGCCCACACGAGAGGTTCTAAGCCATTAGGAGGAAAGCCCCGGCCCTCTTGACCGCACTGCCAGGCTAGCCAACAGAAAACCTGTTGTGAGACTGATATGTGCTTTAGTAGACTTTTTTTTCTACGAGACAAAAACTTCACAAAAAATACTCAGGGTACTTTAACAATAGATGCACATAGTGGCCTGTCAAAAGTTTAACTAAGACTATAAACACGCTCAGATGACTGTTAGAGAGAGCTTAATGATTTGGAGAAATTGTTTTGAATCGACGCTGAACCTCTAAGAACCCCTAAATCCATGTCTGTGGGATGGATATTTCTTTGTAGTCAGATTTAGGCTCCAGTTCAAAGCCAAAATTCTAGGCCTTCCCATGAGAACGATTGCAATGAGTTTAAAACAGCTTTCAGCCATACTTTATAGTTCACTCCACACGTGATTCGGTGCTGATAAGCATCGCCTGGGCCCCGAAGACTGAGAGATAATTCATCCATTCAGTCAACCCCTCCTTCACTCACTCATTCATTCCTGTATCCGTCTGGGAATTGGGGGAAACTGTCTCTGGAGCTGGCATTAATTAAGGGGCTGTGTGGACGTCTGTCTCGGACTTCCTGATGAGAATATAAAGTTGACTTTCGAACTTCCGCTTATCCACTGCCCCGCTTCAGCCGTGTGCTGCGGATGCTGGAAGAAGTGCCCACCGTTCCGCTCCACTTGATTTAGCTGAAGCGGCAGAGTTTAGCCCCAAAGGGTCAGAGGGATAAGCTGGTCCCCGTCTGTGTATCTCATGGAAATTAATGGAATTATTAACTCTTGGAATGGCTGATGGGCAGAGCTTCCATTAACTCTCTTAAGCTCTCAGCAGGGCCACAGATGTGTTCTGTTCAGTTTAGTTTGCCAGATACCCAGCTTTGTTATTCATTATTATCATGGTTAATGATGATAATGATAATAATATAATTACGTACAGCTCGGATTTCCCAGTTCAAGAACTAGACATTTTTCAAAAAAATGAACATTTGATGAACAATCTCTGTTTATTCTACTGTTCACACCATTTAATGGAGATTCGTTTCCTGTTGTGATGGAGAAAGAAAATTTGCAATGAGTGGAATCATTCTGGCTTCTCAGAGACAAAATGCAGGTCATCCCAAGGATGAAAACTTGCAGGTAAATGGGAAGTGGCATGTCTAAAATTAAATGTCTCTCCTACACATAAACTGTGGGACTTTGATGTTTAGATGTGCACAGGTGTTTGGTAATGATGGAGTGGAAATGTACTATTATGTTTTTTCAGAGACTGTGATGGGGAGTGAACCGGAAAATCCGTGTGTGACCAACTAGCAGATTTTATTGGAATTAGAAAAATGGATTGAAATGTTTTTTTTTTTTGTTTGTTTTCTGGAAGAACACAATGTATAATATATAATATTTTCTTACTTGGATAGTTATTTTGTATTATTAAGCCTGTGCTAAAAAAATGATCATATATAGTGGGCTATTTTCAGTTTATTGTGTAACTTGCAATAAACATTTTGGGACAGGGGCTGCTGAAAATCAGACTTGCGAACATATTTGGTTACAGTGGACAATTTATAAAAAGCGCTAAGACTTAAGACATTGATACATGACTTGTGGATTCTTAGCTAAACTACTGTACCCCTCAGGGCAGATGCCTTTCCTGAATAAAGCAGAACTCTGTGGTTAATGGACAACCCATTCATTGAATATGTTCTCCTAACGTTCTAGTTTTTGCCCGCCATAATGTGCTTTTATCTCCTAATTTTCAGGACCGTATGTTTAAAAGGAGGAATTCAGACATTATCTCTGCCTCTGAGTGTATGGAGGAAATGGTCCAGTGGTAACTGTCCCCAGTGCTGTAACGTTGCCTCTCTAAACTCATTTGAGCAGGGGATTTGTTCAATCAAGTCCCAAGATGAAGCGCCTGCCCTGCTCCACTCCCACGCAGGCACTGCTTGCTTATGCAGTGGTGCTGAAAATAGGCTATTTCTCCCAGCTTTCGTATTTTTTTCACCCCTCTGCCCCTGTGTGTCTTAATCACTGGTAGTCAAAAGTCAATTTCCAAAAGCAACTGTTTGCTCTCAGCCCACGTTAAAAATCGCTTGTCTTCCTGCATTTCAGCAGCGTTCCCTTAAAAAGCCACATGCCGCGGATGCAGCCAGATACTCTCCTCCCAGCTTGCTACTCAGGCACAGTTCTGCCAAGGTTCAGGCACCCCCCCAATCAATATCCCATTCACAAAGAGGAATCCTCTTGCTTTCAAAGCTCATGTTATCACCTTACACCCCTTTGACGGCTCAGTCGCCAGCAATGACAATGAGGGCCAAATTTCGGTGAGGGGGCTGTGGCGTGTGGTTAATCCACATCGCGCGTCTCCCATGAGGGCTCGGCGTGCTGCTCCCACTGTCTTCCCCATGCCTCTCCAGATGGCTGAGAGAAAGGGCAATGTGCAGCAGTCTCAGAGTCGGGGATGGGGCGTGCTGCATACCCATCGCAGACGGAGCTTTGAGTGTGCCAGATGGCAATGTTGAGGCATCCTTCGCTCTGATTCACTCTGGGATTTTATTGATATTTTGCTCTTCCCTAACTCCATCAATGCTGTTTTTTTTTTTTTTGGCAGATATGTGTAGCAGATGGAGTTTATATTCCTAAAACTGTAAACATTCAAAGGTGATCCTGTGTTGAAAATGGCAAACTGAACAGAATAATATGTCACAAAATAGAATGTTCTCCAAGAAGGAAACTTCGTTGTAAAAATGTTGGTCTTCTTCTATCAAAGCTACTTTGACACACTTGTTAAAATACATTTGTCTGTCATTTTTAATCTCCTCCATTCCATGTTTGCCTTACTTTAGCTTAGCATGACTCTGGTGTTAGAAGAGTATGGCCAGGTTATTTGGGCAATCAGTGTCCATGGTGCATGGTACAAAGACCTCTGGGAAAAGATCTCTAAATTCAATCGTTCATTTTTAGCAGCCCAGGATATATTAGCCACATTCTATGGACAACCCATCTCGGGCTTCCAGCATATTGAAAGTAATGTTTTTTTGGGGGTGGAAAAATCCATCCCAGACCTTGCATTACATTTGGATGGTTGCAAGTGCACCATTGGCGACCGGGAGCGTTTGTTTGGTTTGATTCGGTTTATGTCAGGTGAGCGTGGCTGGAAACACTAAAGAGAGTTTGACATCTTATCATACCAGCTGTACTCAGGCCAAGCATGTCACGTTCGGAACAAACTGAGAAATATCACCACCAATGTCACCTCTACCCATGCAATGCTTTGCAATCCTGTCAACTTTAAGTGGAAATAAGTTTTCCCTTTCTTTATATCTAGGAAGATAAGACTAGCAAGTCTAATATGTCAGCATGCCATCTGTGTTCACTCCCCTCAGTACCAGAACGTTGGCTGACAGATTCACTATAACATCATATTGGTCATACTCGCCATAACCAGTCTTCTGGGTTGGCTTTCCACAGGATGTTGGAACATTGCTGCGGGGACTTGCTTCCATTCAACCACAAGAGCATTAGTGAGATCAGGCACTGATGTTGAGTGTTCCAATTCATTCCAAAGGTGTAGGATTGAGGTCAGGGCTCTGTGCAGGCCAGTCAAGTTCTTTCACACCAATTTCGACAAATCATTTCTTTATTGACCTTGCTTTGTGTGCAGGGGCATTGTCATGCTGAAACAGGGAAGGCCCCTCCCCAAATTTTTACCACAAAGTTGAATGAACAGAATTGTCATTGTATGTTGTAGCATTACGATTTCCTTTAACTGTAACTAAGGGGCCTAGGTCAAAGCATGAAAAACAGCCCTAGACCATTATTCCTCTTCCACCAAACTGCAGTTGGCACTATGCATTCAGGCAGGCGGCATTCTCCTGGCATCTGCCAAACTCAGATTCCAGATGCCATATGGTGCCATATCACACCAGAGAATATGTTTCTACTGCTGCAGAATCCAATGGCTGCGAGCTTTACATCATTCCAGCCGACACTCGATGGGCATGGTGGTCTTAGGGCTGTGTGCAGCTGCTCAGCCATGAAAATTTCATGAAGCTCCCGTTGAACAGTTATTTTGCTAACGTTGTTTCCAGAGGCAGAATTCGGTAGTGAGTATCACAACAGAGGTGCTATGCTTTCCGGTTCTGTGAGATTGTGTGAGCTTGTGGTATGTAGCCTCATTGAAGCTGAGATGTTGTTGCTTCTAGACCTTTCGACTTCACAATGGCAGTACTTGAAGGTTACTGAGGCAGCTCTAGCAGGGCAGAAATTTGACGAACTGACTCGATGAAAAGGTGGCATCGTATGACGTACCATGTTGAAAATTCACTGCGCTCTTCAGTTAGGGCCATTCTACTGCCAGTGTTTGCCCATGGAGATTACATGGCTCTGCTTTAATTCATACACCTGTCAGCAAAGTGTGTGGCTGAATCCACTAATTTGAAGGGGCATCCTCATACTTTTGGCCATGTAGTGTAAAACCCATTGCGTTCACCTTTACATCATACCCATCACACTCACCCTAACATTCTATAAACATAAAACCTGTAACACTCATCATAAATGAACACATTTAGGCAGTTAATTGTTCACTGAACTATAATAAAGGATCGATTTATCTTAAAGCCTTTATTGTATGGCATGCTGAAAATCTACTACAAACAAAATATACACATACAGCGACTCAGAGTTTTTAAAAGGAAGTTTTTGGGCATATTCACTAGTTAATTAATTGTAAACTCCACTTAACACTGCATATTGTTCTAATTTCAAGTTTTTTTATTTTAACTAACAAACTGTATTTTTTGTCATTTTCTGCCATACCAGATAATTTTCATACAAAATTATTTTTATCTTGTTATAGTAATTTTTTGGTATTATGGCATTTTACAACATCTATGAGCTCAGACTGGGACCCTAATCAAAACTTTGAATATCTTCTAATTGCACTTTACATGACTGTATTTAATCGAAAAAATAAGATAGGCCTCCTTACAAGAAGCACTATTATAAGACACTATTATACAATTTTGTTGAATGCGATTAGCGGGTTGTCAAACCTTAGATCTGGTCCCGGCTTCAGTCTTTTACAGGAAGGATGTGAACACGCAGTATTCATTACACAAACACAGAGTTTTCCGATGCTTCCTGTTTTTCGGTATTACTGAATGCATAATTAATGATGCTCAAAACCATTTTGACGGCTCTACTCCAGATTAAAGCTCCCTCGTGCAGGAAGTGTGGCAGGACTGTAGTTAGTACGTTATACTACAAGCCAATGAGATAGTAGCTGTTACCAAAGTGACCCGAGCGCTGATATTACCGTCTGCTCCATAGATTTATCCATCTACACTGAATACTTCCTTCCCTGTATCTCTCATATCCATAGAGAGGCAATGGCAGACAGATAGAAAAGTAAATCTGGATTGTCAGAATGAGGTGAGGGGGGGAGTTTACTATGTGTCAGGGTGATAGCGTTGTGTGTTATGGGGTCTGAAAGGCCACTGGTGTGTCCCATGGTGGGTCATCAAGGGCTCCCCATGCAAAACTGCCGCCCCCCTCCCCCCCATTCAATCGGCATCCCTCCACAGGGATGTCAGATGTTTGGCAGGCATGCTTGCCGTCTCGCACACCGTCAGCTCTGGTTGCAGGGCCCATCCATCTCCCGCGCCCCTGGACTCCCCGCCAGTCCGCTCCCAGCCAACCACAGGCGAGCGCTGCTTCTCCTCATCCTTACCACAAAGAAAAGAAAACAATGCTTTTTTTCCCCATCATTCCAGGTTGTCTATTTTCTCTCTGTAAGAAAGAGTTGCTGGGAAAGAAAAGGCGTTTCCTTACATTGGCCCTTTTATCCAGTGGTTCTTTCATTCTTGTGCACACCGAGGGGTTTGTGTGTTTATTCACTGTCCACATAGACACGATCAGAGTCCTGCAACCGGCAGCCACACTGAGACCTGCACCCCTCTGCCACAGACACACACACACACTCCCTACCTTCCACTGCCCGCCCCCAGAGAGCCAGCCTGCTTCTAACAATAGAGCCAGACTCCGTGCTCCCCTCCGCTCCTCTCATTTCAGTAGACATCACCTAGACGTTGTGTGGTCACCTTCAGAGGCAGTAAACTTGGGCCCAACAACTTCTCCCTCGCTAGCTTTCTCCAGGACTCTCCCTCTGTGTTCGTACTGGGTTACCTTATTTCTGTGCTCTTCAAATGGGTGCTAACTGATTGCTTTCCAGATGGGATCCACATTTGAAACTATAGTGAATGAAAAGACCCTGTAAAATAAAAATTCCCCAATGTTTTTTCTAATTCATTCTTTTAAGGATATCCTTGGTGGGGAGATAGTGAATAAAAAGTTTAAAAAAATTGTCAATATAAATGCTCACAGAATGGTGACCTATTATGTCTAAGCCTGAGCCCATCCCTGCCTTTTATACGCCCCCCACTTGTGTTATTTAACGTTCTTGTCAGTTTAACATTAAGGATTGCAGGAATGGGGCGGGTCATGTTAAATGGGTACTGAAGCACGACGGCTTCGCCCTTCAACTCTCCCCCACACGTGTGAGAAGCCGGCGTCCTCATGTCGACACCAGAGAGCTGAGGAGAAGGCGTCCATACGTAGTCTTACTGTGCCATGTGGCATTGTCAGGGGAAGATCAAGAGGGATGACGGCTAAGATTAGCGCTCCCTTGAGCCCCTGAACCGGCAGCCCTGATTGCATCTTGGAGTTGTTTGTGCGGATTTCCCCTAATGCCCACTGCATAAAAAGTAAATATATAAATTAATGAAATACAATAGCTAAAATCATCATTTAAATCTCAGGTTGCTCCTTTAAAAACCAGATGAGATGGCAAAAAAATAAAAATAAAAGATATTGTCGGAGAAAAGCCGCTGTTCAGCACGTCCTTGAGACTTCTGGGTAAACTCCAGATGGGAAAACAAACAGCATCATTTTGGTGCTTATGCTTTGTGCTTATGCTAGATTATACCCCTTCTGAGAGCTGTAATTTGCCGGATGTCGTTTTACCTTTCTAATGTCTGTTTGAAAGACTCTGGGATAAACGTTAAGAGACTAAATGAGGGAAAAAGTAACAACAACATTACATTTATGTTATTTCGCACTTCGGGGAGCAAGGGAATCTGACTTAATTTCCCCTTGTTGTAATGGCACTTTAGAAAGATTGTTAATCCCCTTGATTACCTTGTAATCGTTTTGATATGATTTTCAGAGATATGCTGCCAAAACAAATCTGAAGCAACAAGAGCCTCTGCAGCTCGCTTTATGGCAAAGTGAAGAGACAATTGTGCGGTGTCAACATGCCTCGACAAAGTAACGTTTGTCTGCCTGGACACCGTTTGGCATTTTAAAAACTGAATTTAGTTTTTTCAACTCTCCTAAGTGGGAACTGTGGGCAGCTTTGGGGAGTCCCTCCCAAGTACAAGCCTATTTACATCATGGAATGTGGAAGTGGAATGACATTTGGAAGACAGTAATTATGCTGCATGTCAGCCTGGGCCACCTCTTATGAGAGGCTGTCTTATGATGCCTCTCGCTGTCTAAAACAGTGGCCTACCGTGGGGGGTGAGGGTGTCATTTTCCAGTATGACCTCACTTACCCCTTAGACTCTTAAGCATCAGCATCACAAACCTTTGAGATAACCTATTGAGCCCTCTGGTCAGACGTGTCTTGGTATGCATTTAATTTTGGCGGTGAGTTCAACATTAGCAGTCAGCTCTGTTGCCTTCTCCACTACATGTCAGAACAACTTGGGTATTTAACTCCATTGGATAATGCTTATCTTTTACAAATTAGGGACAAGGGGGCCAACAAAACCATTAGTGTAGATGAATTGCCTGTGTGACAGGAACAAAGTGGGGTAGCAGATGTAATGATTACCTTACAAGGTCCCCAAAGTATCTTTCTTTGCCACTCTCTATCCTATCAGGAGTTCTCCCAGGACCTCTAAGATATATACGTAGCATTAATCCCTGTTGTCAGATAATCATCAGATTTGCCACCCATTCAGATAACATTTAAAAATACTCCTAATGATTCACCGGTGCACACACTGCTTATATTTGATTTACTGTTTACATTGGATAATCAGCTTTATTCCATGAATTAAGGTCTTAGCAATATATCACCATCTATCCTCTTTAATCACATCACAATAATTGAGCACATAATATCTAGCAAAGCACTTTTAATCCAATGGTGTTTTAGGTTGTTTATCAGACACATATGCATTTCAATCAGCCACGGCGCTTAGTACGTTGTTCTTAAAAATATATCTCCAATATATCAAATTACAAATTTTAGTCCTCATGAAACCCAGTTAAAACCTGATTAAAACCATCAGAAATGCTACCTTAAACAATTTAAAGTCACATGCTGAAGCAGAAGCAGGAGACCCACAGGAATTATCTTGATAGAATAATCCCTGTTCATGATCTTGGTTGTGGAAGTGATGATTGAGTTAATCATATAGAGGGAGAGAGTTTTGGTACCTCAGGTACATTTATATTCACTCTCATTCTCTGAAAATCCTTTGTATCTCGGAAATGAGGGGAAACTTTCAGTAGTTAAAATGCCTTAAATATGTAAAGATTTCCATGCACCCATTTTAATATTCTTTTTTAAATAGATCAAAAATGTGAAATTTAAATGGTCATGGAAAATGAGAAGTTCAG
Organism: Hiodon tergisus; assembly: GCA_025775045.1. Taxonomy (NCBI): domain Eukaryota; kingdom Metazoa; phylum Chordata; class Actinopteri; order Hiodontiformes; family Hiodontidae; genus Hiodon; species Hiodon tergisus. The sequence goes on along the minus strand of JAOVYW010074345.1, from coordinate 4,513 downwards.
CTCAACCAAATTGCCCAGGGTTTTTTTATGAGTCTGTTTTGTCGCACTTGTATTTGTTTTACTGTTTTGTGTCATTTTCCATCTGTGCCGTTCTGGGGAGGAGACTTACACGAAGACAGTGCCCAGTGGAGCTGCCTTAACAAGCTTTTCTCCTCTAACACAAAAGTTCCCGCGGGCAGGGGGCACGTGGGCCAGAGAAGCGAGCACAGGCCTTCCTGTGCTGACGAGACTGCGGAGAGGCAGCTGAGAAGAGAGGCGCGAGTCAGGCTCGGGGTAGAGCATGCACCCCCCCCGTTGTGGAAAGGTAACTTACCAATGACTTTGGTGCACTCATCAGTCTTCACTGTCCTCTCCTGCTGCTGGTGTCTCTGGCAGGGCGATCGTGAGGAAGGGCGCGTCCTTTTGCACAGCGACGCCTAGCAACACGCACGTCTGGGACACCACCCTTGACACCGGAGTGGATGGAACCGTCTCGGTGACTTGTCGAAGGAAAGCCGCCGCTGCCAGAAAAAGGCAAGTCCCCCGGCCACTTTTCTTATTCTTAAGATTTTAAAGGTCCCGCCAAACATGTTGCATGCATTAGGCAGCTGAATTACTGCACAGTCAGGTCTCTGCCTATAGCCGGTCTAATGAAAGATTGTCAGGTATCACAGTAGTAATGCTGGTATTTGAGGTGTTTTACTACCAGAAACAATTGACCGGGATTAGAACGTGCACCCCTCAGGACCGCTTATGCACTGAATGAGCCCCGTTGTCATTTACATACCTCTGCTTTCAGTCCTCCAGGAATAATAAGTATTAAGCTATGCATGTCACTGATTCTTCTGGGAATTGATAATGCAGGCCGTAGAATTACGGACTCACGTGTATTGGTGTGTCTGTGCTATTGTTGCGAACGCAATTCTAAATATACCGTTTGGTAATCCTGTTACTGAGCTCTGGACCAGAGTGTCCTAGAGGAGTCAAGAAGACCTATTTCTGGGTGCTCCTGAAACGCTATCCTGCTGGGAGAAGCCCATGGCTTTCAGACCCCCAGCATGCCCTTGGCCTCTACTGAACTGCTAAACAGAGACACTCACGACAGAACTCTGGGAGAAATGTTGGAGAGGAACTGCGTTTCAAATATCAGCGCAATCACTGCAATATCAAGCTATTCCTGCAATTTTTGCTGTCTTCTTTCTGAGCTGTTCAGTTGGCATCCAGGAAAGATCAGATTGCATCACAAAGCATTGAACATCTGGGGTTCTTCTGAAATACTTAATTGTTTTACCCACCATTAAACAAGCAGATGCTCTCAAACTGTTACCTTAAGATGTGTGACAGTAATGACAAATGGTGATCTTTTAGTCCCTGATTGACCTCAGTTGTATATGTTTTTGTATTAGATGCAAAGCCCTGCTGTCAAGTTTAATTTACAAAGGCTCAGATGAAAAGGCATTCAAATACATATTCTGGTTATGGTGCTCATGCGAGAGCAAACAAACAAAAAAAATCTACAAATCACTTAATGCTATTAATGCACAGATTGTTACATTTTGATAATTAAAGCCTTATTCCAAATTACATCACAGGCAAATGCAAAAATAACTCGAATCCGCTTTATGAAAGCAATACGACACTCGAGGGTGTGTGTTATTGTGATTATTGGCTGTAATACCGAATTAGCTGCGTCACAGCCGTGCCAAAAATCACAGTAACACGACCCCTTTTGTGTCTTACCGCTTTATTATGTAACACTTATAATGACAACAGTTTGTTACTAAAAACTGAGAGGTGCAAATGCTCCAGCTTTTGTGCTTACGTGCTTTTGTATTGTGCTTATAAAGGCCATTCAGTAACAGACCCTCTCCACATTAATGCCATCTCTTTAAATACAGCCTACCCTTCTCGTCTTCTGTCTTCAGGTACCTTTAACACCTCTAATCGCTAAATCAATTAATTATTGATTATTCACTGTTCCAAATAAATTAAACAATTGTATGAAACCTGCATAGCTTGTTTGGGCCTCTTTTGTTTTCCAAGAGGATCTAAAAATAGCTATAGAAGCCAGGATCTTTAGAAAATTAGTTGGCCTTGCACAGGGAAGTGAGGGGAAGGTGTGCTACTCAGGCAATACACTGAGGCTGAGGTTTCTGTGCCGGACATGGAGCAGGTCAGGCCCTGCACTGCGTGTCATTTCTGTGGAAGGGTATAAACACATGGAGTTGGCAGCATTACCCCCGGGAGCCCCTGCTCTCTCGACTCACTGAGACAGAAATGAATGAGGCTGCCAGATGGACCAAGAACTCAGGAATGTATTTATATCTCAAATATATCTCGTTCATCTGCAGGCTTGTCCACATCCTAAAAACATACCACATGCTGGGATGATATTAATGCAGTTTGATCATAGTTTAAGAATCTGATATGTACAAAATGTACAAAAAAGTGAATTGGACTGCCTCCCAAACACATCCTTTACCAGCTGATAAAGGATCGCGCCCAATCACCAACGTTGCTGTAGGATTTCTCAGACTAGAGAGCACCCCTGCTGGTTATGGGCTGCCTGCAAGCTGGCAGTGCCATCAAGAGGGCCATGCCTCTCCTCCAATCAGTGCTGAACCTCTCATGACATCTGAGGTGTGTAAAGATATGGGTAGCTCAAATGCGTTTTTATCAGATACAGCCAAACATATTCCTTCCTTCCCTTCAAGGTGCAGTGGCAGGATTGATAACAATGAGCTGGGATGCAATTGACACAATTGGCAATTGCAAATTGGGGAAGAAAACACAAAATAATTTTTATTTAAAATATATATGTTTTTAAAGAATTGGAGAAAAATAATTATTTTGTCATTTGTGATTTTATTTTATGTTATATTGGTATTTTTCTGAACGTAGCAGATCAACAAATACAGTCCCTTGCATTCAGTATTCACCCAATTGGACGTTTCCACATTTTGTTGTGTTACAACATTAAATTGGATTTTATGGGGATTTTCACCATTTGTTTTATGCAACAAACCTAACACTTACAAAATATTTTTTTTTATTGTGACACAAAAGTTAAATTGATTAAAAATTTAAAAAACAGTCATTTGTTGGTTATACAAGTATTCACCCCTGTTGCTATGAAACCCCTAAATAAGCTCTGGTGCTGCAACCAATTGCCTTCAATCACATAATTATCCAATTAAAGTCTACAGCTACAATAGTAATTTACAATATTAATAACGTCTACACTGTATTTCTGATCAATCTGATGTTATTTTAATGAATAAAAAATTCGCTTTTCTTTCGAAAACAAGGAAATTTCTAAGTGACCCCAAACTTTTGAACAGTAGTGTACCTTATGACACACAGCAGTGACTGTGTGTTTTACAGGCTTAAGTGCCACTTTGTATTTCCTTCACGCCAATGCAGGGACAACAAAACAAAAATAAGAAACTGAAACAATTGTTTCCAGGTCCCTCATGGGATTGCTGGGCTATACACTGAAATAAATAAAATAAACAAGAAAATAAGACTACTCGTGGGTACTGCTGCATCTCGCCGGTTCTTTCCATGTTTCTTTTTGACTTCCACTCTCGTCCTTTGCTCTCCGCCATCCACTCTCCCGCTCTCTCCCAAAACCTGTTAACCTACTGGGAAAACCAAGTTGTTATTAAAGGCTATTAATCTGCCGAATTCCCAGCAGGTGCCGCGAGACAGACACGTACCACATACCTGTTTCTGGAAGGCCCCAGAGTTTGTCAGAGAGCATATCTAAACAAACAGCATCACGAAGATCAAGGAGCTATCAAAACAAGTCTGGGATTAAGTTCAGGAGACGCACCAATCAAGGTTGGGTTATTAATTAAACTTTAAACATCCCGCGGAGCACCATTAAATCCTTTATTTAAAAATTGGAAAGAATATGGCATAACCACAATTCTGCCTAGAGAAGGCCGTCCACCAAAATTCAGTGACCAGAGAAGGAAGGTCTCAGAAATGATCAGAAATTGCAGGATCCAGGTGTGCAAAGCTGGTAGAGACTCACAGCTGTTATTGCTGCCAAAGTGATTATACCAAGTATTGACTCAGAGGGGTGAATATGTTGTACCTTCAAAGTGTTAGGTGTTTCGTGAAAAAAAAAATAGCAAAAAACACTACTACAAAATGTGGAAACGTCCAAGGAGTCACTTATGCAAGGCACTGTATATAATCTTTTATGTTGCCTTTAATCAAAAGCATGGGCTGTATTCTCAAAGGGTTCTCACCTGCAGCATTGCACATTTTCTAATAGAAAAATAAGAAAGGTAGATGCGATGTCACAGCGCACACTCGTCAGTGCAGTTAAAATGGAAAATTTGAAGGTTTCAGATCAGCTGCATTTGCAGGAAAGGTAAAACGGTTGATTTGTTTGTCATGCATTGCAATTATATATATTTTATATATATTATAATTATATACAGCGGGTAGTTTCTCCATACAGGAGGCGTCTTGAAGCTGTCATTACCAACAAAGGCTTTTGTACAAAGTATTAAATAAATAT
>JAOVYW010074343.1:39598-51925 GCA_025775045.1 Hiodon tergisus | reverse complement strand
GAGATAGAGAGAGAGAGAGAGAGAGAGAGAGAGAGAGAGAGAGAGAGAGAGAGAGAGAGAGAGAGAGAGAGAGAGCGTGTTTTTATTTGTAGGTGAAAAAAGTTTTAAATAAGTCAAACATTGAAACGAGGAAGATGATGGCTCAGGGGAAACAATAGTATTCAATTCACACTGCTCTAGCTATTAAACATAGTTACGAAGATTTTAAGCTGCTGTCAAAGCATGTGACATCTGAGCAGTTTACAGGACAAAGAAGACTGGCAAAGGCCTCCCTCTGGCTTACAGCAGCTGTCTTAGCCAGTAGCCATCTCACAATCATGTGACACAATCTTGTCCGGGGTATCAGGGGACCCTGTGTGTGTGTGTGCACAGCCTGTCTCTCCCTGCAACGATTCAATGCCTTTCCCAAAACAACAGCACCCTGCAAACATTGGCTGCCAGAGCTCCTTTTACATCACTGAAAGTGTTAGAGATATCAGAGAGATATCTCCATTGTGCTCTTTTCGCTGTTAAAGCACATGGTTTGTATTAGGTTGCTTGTATCTGGCCACATTTCACAAGGCCTCAGAACAATTAGAAGTCAGCTGAGGACAGCAATTCATATTTGTTGCTTGGGAAAATAGAAAGGGGGGAACTGACATTAACACCATATGCAAGAAATTGTCTGTGATATGCCATTTCTGGGAAGATGACAATTCCCACTTTCCAATTCGTTTTAACCAACTTTTCAGGACACGATACAGATTTTTTAAATTTATTTTTTTATTTTTTTGCATTTGGGGAAAAACAAAAATAGGCAGAGTGAAGACCTTCATACATTACTGCTAATTTAATTCTCTCTCTCTCATTTCGGTCATGACAGCCCGAAGAACCTGGAGAGAAATCACCACCGAGACAGAAAACTCCCATAAATATTCACAGGCATCATGTAACTCTGCTTAGGGTCTGTCTGTCACCAAGCTTAAACTTCGCTTGTTATTTATGGTGGTCTTGCATTGCAATCATGCCTGATGAAAACCCTGGCTTCCTCATTGCCTCATAGAGGAGTCAGTTCTCATGGAGAGATGGTAACTTTGTTTAAGCGTTTTTGCTGACGGCAGGCCATAAGTGTAACAGACATGACCAGGGGCAACTGTAAGTTTTAATCCCTGCTGCTAAACTGTCCAGCATTAAATTATATTTTAAACTAGCAATATTGGCTCAGCTAAATAAAGATCAATGAAATTTTACATTATATTAAATATATTACCGATCAACCTATTCAAATCTAAATTTATATTATATCAAAAGGATATTGTGCATATTTTGTAGGCAGAAATAGAAAAGGTGAAAATGCACCCCATGTTATCTCTCACATAAACTTGGAAAACACTGCTCAGGTCGGTACAGAATGGCAATGCTTTATCTGACTTTATTTACTACATATTTATTTAGTAGCATAAGCTCCAGCACACACACAATTTACAGCACCAATAGTGCCTCACAGCGCCCCCTAAAGGCACTCTGGTAAACATCATGCTACATACCCAGAGATCCTGTGTAAAAAGTAAAATGCAAAGGAAATTCAGAGCCCAAACACTGTAATGCATGAAACAGAGGTTAAAGGATCTCAACTCAAAAACAAGAGTGATGTCTCAACGACTGCTTCGTTGACAGTTTTTTGTGATTCTCTCCATCTGTCATGGGAGATGGCTTAGTTGTCAACTTCTGCAGGTTGTACTGCCCCAGTCTTCGTCCATCACTGCTTGCTCCCTGGGCAAACACCAAAACCTGTCAACAGAGAAGATCCTAGTGGTGACACACAAACAATAAATACAAACACACCACTATCATGTGAAATAATATTGACAAACACCGAGGGAAAACTCACACCAATACTGGAGATTAAACAGAGAACAACCCTGCCCCCTTTCAATGCAGCTTATCAGAGGAAATGGAGCAAGTTTTAACCCTGAACTGCATATGACCATGACCATAGTGATCAGGGTAACCTAACTGGCAACGGATGAGCCTGATAATCCCACAGCTAATTTATCCAACGACACAGACTTTCCTCATGCTCATCTGGAATTCTGCATAAGTGTGGCTCTTTTGATATGTATATTTATCAGTAAAATAATAATTTCACAAGAACTACAATAGTGTAAATAATAGCCATCGTTATAAAGAAACAGACGAGAGGTAAGACGGAGGAAACTCTTGCTCTAGGTCTACAGAGCCTTTTTCTTGGGTAATTTTGTCAAAACGTGAAGGACCTCAGCCATGTCATTCTGAGCATTTGCTGCATAGGTCTGAACCCTTTTTCTAGCCTGCTGATGGTCTGCCCCTTTGATAGACCCCAAAGTATTCTTGTTTGAAACGTGTCTTCTTTTAACTCCTTTGAATTGTAAACAAATCTCCAACCTTACAATCCAACCGGACTACCCCTTTTAGACATGATACATTCACTGCCTGCTATTCGATTTAGTAATTATATTTAAAAAGTATGAACAACGAGGTTATTTGTCACATTTTTTATTTGGTATTTATTATTAATAGCAAGGCTGTATTTTACATAATTCCCTCGTGTTCAATACAAGACACTCTGGATAAGGTTTTTTTTTTTTTTTTTTTAGCTTTCAATCCACTAAGAACAATCTTGAAACTGTAGTTTAGATTTTCCTAAAAAGAAATCTACTCAAGATCGTTACATTTATATGTAACATTTAAAATGTTCTATAATTAAACATGTTTACCACAACGACAGTCATCAATGAAAATAAACCCAAATGGCAGGTTTTGTCACAAAACACAACCTTTTGTTTTTCTTAGCCTGATCTTTAAAGACTCAATCACTGATTTTAAAGACCATATTTCTTATGTTCAATAAATTAATGTTTTTAAATATTTTTATTTGGGTTTAAATTCTTCAAGAAATTGAAGCATTGAGCTCAATAACAAGGCTGAAATTGAGTCGATGCAGCCAAGCAACATGAAGCCAGCTCGTACATACGCTCATGAGCACAAACGCCAGCGATTCAGAGATTCTACCCTGTGCCGAGGCAACGCAGTCATATTTCAGGGCAAGCCCCTCCCACAGCGCTCGTGAAAAATGGCAGTTGCTAAAATAATACGGCAAATGTGCTTGTTTTGTTGGTGGTTTGACAGGGGAAAATCGAGAATGTATTGGCACATTCCAATCTCACTCGGGCACCCAGAGTCTCTGGTGCAGATGGGTTTGACAATTGCTATTATTTTTACTCGCGAATTAGAGTTAGAATTAGAATTGGAATTAGAATTAGAAACAGCTTTATTGCCAAGTAAGTTTCACAACAAACAAGGAATTTGTTCTGGCCCATTAGTTTTTTAAATACAGTTTTTAACGGACAGTTTATACAAAAAAGAATAAAATAGAACAATAAGACACTTAACAATATAATTAAAATAAAATAAGATAAATACTTTTTATAAAATTAAAATAAAACAATAGACTCTGACACAATATGATAATAATTAACTAAAAATATGTAAGGTGCTAGGTGCAAGATATGTCCAGTTGAGGGTTGTGTGTATGTGGGGAGGGGGCTATAGTCAGTTTGCTTCCAGGGACGTGTTCATGCTTTACACAGTTTACTGCTGTAGGAAAGAAGCTGTCCCTATGGTGAGAGGTTTTGGTCCTGATAGACCTCAACCTTCTGCAGGAGGGGCGAGTTCTAAATAGTTCATTACTATTTAGAAGATAATAAAACTATTTTGTTTTTTATTTTATATATTTGTGATATTTGAAATAATTTCAGGCTATGTTTATATGAATAACTGAATCTGTAATATTGTTATATAAATAATAATAAAACAATTTTGTGTTTTATTTTATATAATTGTGATATGCAAGTTATATTTAACGTATGACATTATGTGGGAAGAATATAGCCTACCTAACCTATCACCAGTTTTTATTACTAGTACTGGTTATGGGAAGATGGATTCTGTTAGTGTTCTTAAACATAGCATCGCGGTTTTCAGGACTGGAACACTGACTTAATCGTTTTTTCCAGGAGGACAGAGGCAAGAAATTGCTCTCACACTGACCTTATGACCTCCTACTTAGTCTTCCCTTTATACCTCCTGTCAGACGGGGTCACACGGAGTGGCTTAATAATCTTAACCTCTCACTCTCAGAGCCAGAAGGCCGTGTGTAAACAAGTCCCTTCAGTCCACGAGTCTTGTTCCATCTGAAACAAGGAAATGTCCAGGCATGTAAAACAATATCAAAAACTAATTTGTCCACCATGGCTTTTTCAGTAGCGAGGTGTTCTAAATTTACAGCTGTTGTTCTAACACATTTTGGAGAAGACTAAACATTTTTTTATTGAAAATAATATCAACTGATATGTTATCTACGGTTAGCTTGCTGATGACGTATGTAATCTGATATTGAGGGCAGACACTGATTTTCACTGTTTAAAAACTGCTGTTTCTACAAGGCACTATTATATCGGTATATAATGATTTGTATTTTAGTTTTTTGCAGTGGGATTGGAAATGGCAAGGACGACATAGGTCACATCTGTATAGACTTACTCATTAAAATTCTTCAATTTGTATTTTAATTATTTTTACATAATTTGACATATGAAACATCTACATCAAACCCAATTATGACCAAAATAAGAATCATTGGTTCCTCGGAACACAGCCGTTTTACTGTCAACAACTTTTTTCAATCTTCAATGAAAGACGCAATGAAAAATGTTGTCCATATTTGTATGATAAATTAGATTTCCACCATAAAATGAAATGGGGGAAATGAAAAGTATATGAAAAAATAAATAAATGAGAAGCATATGTCAACAAAATGAAAAATAAGTAAGAAAGCACAAAAGCGAAAGAAAGTGGAGGAACAGGAGGATGGGATGCAAGCCAACTCTCGTTATGCTGACACACTGTCAACTCCACCTCATTGAGGCCTGCCAGTCAGGGAATAGGAGTGGGAGAGACAGCCTGGGTTGAGGAGACACTGAAAGGTGAAAGTGAATAGGAAAGATGGGCGGGCCTACTGGAGCCAACTGGGGGAGAGACAGACGAAAGGGGGGCTTTAGGCCTCTTTGTGGGTGAAACACAAAGCCCTGGGTCGGTATGTTAAGAGGCCTGAGTGGCTCTGGAGCCAGTTGTCAATCAATAGGCATATACAACCGGAAAAATATGTGGGGGGAGGGACCAAAAAAAGTAAGAAGAAAAGAATAGTGACAGATTTTCACATTTCATTGATATCCAGAGCTTTGTCTTCACAGAAACTCCTCTGGCGCCTTCATCTCTCCAACCCCCCCTCCCCCATTCCCGTTTTCCCTCCCGCACTTGGAGTTTACTTATTAAGTGAAGTCCTCCCACAAAGCCCTTGAAAAAAGTTTTGCCCGGCAGAGGTGGAATTGGATGACCAATCGTTTCATTCGAAGTATGGCTTTAATTTGGGCGATTGGCACATGCCAAACCACTGAGCAGTACGTATTCTTTGATAAGGCTTCAGAGAAGTTGACAGCCAAGAGTGATGCTTTGTAACAGCCAATGAAAATCTGTCACTTTCACATGCCAACACACTCTCTATAATTAATTTTCATCAGCTAATTTTAGGGCACCATATAATTCCTAATCAGAGATGAAAGGGGGTCAAAAGAAGGGTTGAAGGATTTCTGCTGTGGAACTTAACTCTTGCGGTCGGGATGGTCATTACCATGGCATGTGATCTGTGTTTCTTGAATTGCATGGAGAGCAACGTTGGCTGTCTCGAAGACTTAATACTTTGGCTTTAATCACTTTTCATGGTTAATGACGCAATCTGGCCATGATAAATCCAGGCCCTGATAGATCACTTGGACTAACTGAAAGCATACTAAACCAAATCACCTGTGTGGCTCTCTACCTCTTTCTCTATCTATAGCGCTATAGTTGTGAGTCATTCAATTGTTACAAGTGTTTTGATAATTGTTTTTTACAATGACACTCAATAAAAAGTCTTAGTATACAGTTTAAAAAAAAATCTCTAATTCCTTAATACTCAAATCTGCTGAAAATGACTAGTATTTTCTACACCTGAAAAATCAACACCTCAGTCAAGGTCACAGAGATAGAGGAAGTTGAATCTAGCAGCTTTCTTAAGGGGGAGCTTTCAAAAGTTTTTCTTTTTTTTTTCTTTTTTTGTTGGGCTCTGGAATTCTTCTAGATTTTAAGGTCTTTTTATTGAAATCCTTGCCAGAGACAATCTTTTAAGGGAGAGAGGCAGATTGGAAATGACCTTTTGCTTTATTAAAAACAGCAGGTTCCTGTGGTTTAGTGGTGAATTAGCTGCGAGGATCCATCTGTAAGTAGTTGAGTGTGGCTGCTCTTCTGGGTATTATTTTGGAAATGAGTGTGTCTGTGTACACTCTTTGTCTGTGAGAAGGGGGGCGAGATTGGGTTATGGGGGAGTACGGTTGACCTTTTGGTGCACTTTAAATTGTAGAGTCTTGCAAATGCTAAGGGCTCAAGCAACAAACTGCAGGCTACCTGGGCAAGGAAAAGCTTCTTATTTTGATTACAAATTGATTACCGTTAAAGGACGTGTCGTAAAACAACAGTGTTTGAGGGAGATCTCACTGTGGGGACGATTGTCCATGGTAGCCTCTGCATGGACCACTTTGTTGATGTTGACTCAGTGTACCCTGAAGACCTGGAGCCTTTCTAACTCACTCGGAAATGTGGGGCACGGGCCTTATGGCCCTCTTGAGCAGGGGAATGAGATACCTGGCAAGGTTGATTTGACCCATAGGCATAGCGGCAGTAGGATTTTAACTTCCCATGCCCCATATTCAAGAGGCACTGCATGCAAACGCATTCACTGTGGCAAGTGGTTTGTGGAGGGGGAGGTGTTAACTAGGTCCTGCTGGTGTAGTCAACAGTCTTTCTGTTATTTGAAGTGTGGAACGGCTTTGAGTGAAAATAGATTTAGCTTATTTTAGGATTTGTTGGCCATCTTCAAAGTAGCTCTTCCATAAGTACTCAACTTTACTCGAGAAACTGAATCCCAAAAAGACGGACTGAGCTCAAACTTCTCATATGATAAGCAACACATTTATCTTCAATGCTGTCAGCTTGACCAGAGAACCTATGTTGAAATTAAAATAAATACGAATATGTCCTATTTACCGGAGTCTCTAAAATTTAATTTAACGCGTCTCAATACGACAGCTTGACATATTAGGCAGAATTAGACAGCTAAAATTCTGACTATGGTGAGCGATCACATCACTTTTGTCTTGGAGATAGTGCACTGGCTTCCTGTCAAGTTTAAAGATGATTTGAAAAGCCTTCTCATTGTATTCAAGGCCTGACAGGATTTGGCTCCTTGGTATCTTGCCGACATGTCTTCGGTTTACTCTTGTCAGTACCATCTTTGCTCACATTTACTGTGTCCCTACAGTTTGTGCGCACTCAGTGGTTGGCAGGGACTTGCTTTTATACCAGTACTTAAATACAAAGTACTACCTAAAATAAGATCAAGGTGTTTTTGTGTTGATTCACCCAACACCAGTGATTGCCACGTACGCAAGGTCAATTCCTCGTTCTGAATTCATTTATAAAAATGTATTTAAAAAAAAACTCTGACTGACCTCTCATTTCTCTAATTTATTCTGTATGTTGTCATTGTCAGGCTATCTGGACCAGAAATTTAGGTCATGAAAACAAGTACATCAGCTCGGGGATGGACCTTACCCCACTCTGGAAACAAGGAGAGAAAGGGACCATGCCCCAGTGATTCCCTGGGTGTGAAAACTGATTCTTTCCATTGCACAGGCGAGGAGAGTGAGAAATACACGGCAAGCTCCAAGTCTGCCTTCATTAGGGTGCCGTCCAGCCCCATATGAATCACGCAGGGGCCCCATGCAGCAACCAGCACGCCACCCAGCAACAACTGTTTGTGTCTCGCTCACCTAAAACAAGAGGTGATGCATTCACAAATACTGAGGAAACATGTCAAAAGCAAATATAAAACGGGTTAAAAAATCGGAACAGTGACAACTGACAGTTATTTGAAAGCTGTGGAGACGGCTGAATCAAGCTAAAAGAACTGGAATTCCATAATAAAGGTCACAATTTTTTATAATGTGGATAAATAATAATGCGTATACGCATAAAGTTGACCTTTTCACATAAATGACCACATAGGACTGGGAACCCAAGACCAACACAGAAGTAAGGAAGAGAATGAAAAATAAATAAACACTCTTTAAAATGTATCTATACATTTCACAATACCTGTTTTTATACAGGTATTTATTTCGATTTGGTCGCAGTCCAGGTAAACAAGTATTCTTCAGATGGCAGTTCACTAAATAGAAGAAAAAACGAGCACAGAAGGGGTAGTAGGGATATATGTAAATTACAGTTTACAAGAGCCAACCAAATCATGTGAAAGTTGCCTTTCAGCTTCTTTAATAACAGCGTTTAAAATTCAAAGCCCAGTAACTGCAAACATGTTTCGCTCTGTTTGGGGCTTATCAGTGCAGCGTAACTGTGCTTTGATCAGATCTTATCCAACAATAATCAACCCTAACAAAATCCTTCAGCCATTACCTTTCTATATCTGTAAAAAATGGGTATAAAATTTTATAAGGTTTGCGTGTCTGCCTGGGTCTCTCACAACACAAGTCAAACCTTCATAAATCCGCCATTGTTATGAGGAAAGGGTATACAGATACCTGATTTACTGTAACCAGCTGGAATGCGGCTCTGTGACCCTGTCTGAGCCTTTTCAAAATACGGGTCATTTATGCGCCTTATTCACAGTTTTGTATGGAAAAAAACTCTTAACATACTGAAATTAAAACCTGAAGAAAAAAAGAAGGGAAACAAACCCCAGTCCAAAACTAAGAACCATTGCTTCTGTTTGAAATGTAATTTTTCTTAAAATTTTACGAAATACATTTTTGTTGTTGAATAAAAAAAACGACTTTTGTTTCAACCTCCTCAATGCCGTGTATTGAAAATGTGAGACAGAGAAAGACTGCTCTCCTGATTAAAAGGAGAAGCCGTTTGGTGGCTTTAGTCAACAAAGCCCCATGGCTGTTGTCTTACATTCCTTCTAAGCTTTGCACAGACCTGCAGCAAGAAGAGCACTCCTTGGCCTGGGGTTAGCACACAGCAATCTGGCATTGCGACTCGGAACAGTTTACCATGGTAAAAGGTCACATCCCTCTGCCCAGCTGCATCAGGTCATCTTAGCGAGCAATAAGTGGCGCAGGCCTGAAGAATATGTTTCCAATAGTCTCTCGTCGAAGCACATTACCGTCTCCGGCTGTCCTGCGAGGCAGAGGTTGCGACCCCAGACTAGCCCCCAATGCAAGCCTCCTGGAAGTGTCCGTTAAGGAGGGTGAAGTTGGGCAGGAGGGGTGGAGCGGACCCCTCCGTCAGTGCTGCGCCCTCACGTCGGAGCCCGGTCAGGTCGCAGTCTGCACGATCACACTGACCGCCCGGGGAGCTGTCGCAGTTGGTAAGCTTTACCGTGCATTCTCCACGGGGGGGACGACGAAAAACAACAAGGCAGGAAACAAAAGGTTTGAGAACCCTGCCATTTCCATGATCCCAGCACCAGAGGCTTAGCAAAGGCAGTATTGTCTGTGACAGTCCCTGTTTGTACCGAGGGCACATGTCTACCATAAGACAGAAAGAGAAACCTTTGTCTGTTATTTATTTATTTATTTATTTATTTATCTATTTATTTATTTATTCAGGCATGCCAGTATTTTTCTATTTTTCATATGAATGTGAGAGTATTTTCTCCCAGTTAAAATGATCTCTCTGTGTCCCAAATAAACCTTGTAATCTCACAGAAGCCCATAAAGCATCACTATGAAGGGAAATTAGACCTCAGCAAGTGAGGTGGCTAAGACTGTTGGTCTTAAATTCTGTTTTAGGTTTGTTCTGTTACAATACACAAATTTTACTAAAAGTAATTTTACATTATCAGCGCAGCTAATGAGCATTCACACGGTAATATCATATAAATGAATCCAATAAAAAAGAAAAAAAGCAGAAAATGTTTTGTGCATGTTTCTTTAATTGCATGTCTGATACAAAACTGTATTTTTTACACACTACAAAAAAATTTTTCAATTAAAAAGCAAATGCTAACATATAGCTAGAATTGAGCTTGAATGAACTTATTTCAGCTAAAATGAATCATTTCTAACCATTCAGAGATGGGATTTAGAAATTCAGACGCTAAATTGTTAATGTCAGAAGTCCCAATAAATAAATAGATAAAATAAGCAAACCAAGGAGGAAGCAAAGACAAATTGAGGATTTATACCAAGGATTCGAGGACAAGCTGAATGGAACGCTTCCCAGTCTGCCAGTTGCAAAGGAACAAGTGAGGTTAATTCTTTTCTGAAAGGGAAAAACTTTTCAACATGGGATTAACTTTTCCTGTTCCTATATATAATGCTTAATCTTCCAGGGAAATGCTAATTGGCTGTTTTCTGTTCAACGAGCAGCTCTGCAGCTTTTGAAGTAAAAGGTTAATTAACTATTGACAAAACAAAACAATACATTGATCAAAATAAAGATTCCATTCAGAAAGATAATAATTACCCCTACAAACCTGTATTTTTTTGATGGTTTATTGATGGTAGAAAATAATCAACTTTTGATGTGTACATTACTAAAAGAAGCTGAACAGATTCATGTCTGTGATATATGTTTTTTGTTTAGTAAATATTTATTTAATTAGTCATACTATTGCTATTCAAATGTGGGACAGAAATGCTCTATAATGGTAAAATTTCCAAAATGTCACCTATGCAAATTGATAATATAATAGGAAAACATGTTTTTTTAAGGTAAACCCCCTACTTTACAACACAGTGATTAATGTGAAGAAAAGGTTTCTTTTTATTTTCTTGGACATGATTACTATTTTTCTTTTTAAAATTCTCATATTATATGTGCTCTAAAATTGCTTTGGCATGTTAGTCTCAGGTCAGACAGATGGAGTGAAGGTTGAGATGTTGAAGTAATAGAGATATACAGGCAAAGTAGGTCTTGCCATAAGTCACTGAAATAAACCCCCCACAAATGAGGTAAAAAAGCATTTATAAAATTAGAACAGCTTACCCATCCAGATGACCTTGCCTTGTTTCATTTTTTCCTCTTCTTAAAAAAAAAAACGTCCCTCCTTAAGAAGATCAGGAAAAGTATATATGATCAGGAAATGTTGATACGAACAAAAAGGTTATCATGCAAAACTCAAAAATGGTTCTTCCGCTTGAAATAGTCTAAATAATTATTCATTAGCTGGGAGTGCCTCTTCCAATTAGTTCTACCACTAATAGAGTAATGCAAATGACTTCCGACCAAAATATGAGTCCCCGTTTTTAACCCCATTGCCAAAAAAAAAAAGGAAATGGCCTTTGTTAATTTGAATACAGTCTTATTAGTTTAATGACCAGAGTCTGTGATCAGTACTCATCAACATTAATGCCAGTATTGTGTGTTTCTTTGATAGCCCAAGGCTCAAAATTTTACCCTTAGCCCACTTTTAGAAGGGAAACCAACTAGCTTTCCCTTTCGCTACACATGCAGCGTGACACGGGGATGTTAATGTATGTAGAAAAGGATTGGAGGTGGGAGGGGAGGAAACGGAGCAGGGTACCGTGGAATATTCGCACAGTTAATCATATTACGCGCCACAAAGAGGGGGGAAAAAACCCCCCAAATAGCCGCTTTTAAATACGATCAGCTCAGAGGCATATTTCCATTAAGAGTGCATCTTAATGTTGTCGTAGGTATGTTAACAAGCCTTCCTTTATGTCTGTTTTTCTGACTCTGCCACATATCGAGAGCATGGTGATCTAGATGATGAACAGAATACAGAGTTCTAATGAGAGCCATGTTTGGAATACAGCGCTGTCTGCACCGTCGTCATATCCAACAGCGCTTGCTATTTAAAAGTGTGCTCGTTGGTCCCGTTTTCTGCTTCCCGTTACATTAAATATGCTTGTTATTTTAATGAATGATACCTCCCGACTGCCCCCAAACAGAATGTGTTTTAATTTCCAGACGTCTGATAAGAAAACGCATAGGACAGTTTTATGTTTATGCCTATTTACAGACATCGAGGGCAGAGGAGGGTTCATTGGAAGGCAGAGGTGGGGTGGTGTCATGGTTTTATAACAAACCACGTTAATTCTAAAGGGGTTATTTCCATGCAGCGTTTTTTGTCCTGTTTAGATTACCTTATACACACACACACACACACACACACCTTTCCTCTCTCCGCTAACACAAACTGACACGAATTTGTTTCCTTTGGACTCT